>JAMKCH010062413.1:0-13609 GCA_023653785.1 Ophioderma brevispina
TCAAGGGGGAATGTCCCTTCTCTCTTTTATAGTAAAACCAAAGTCTCTCCCATGAGAAATCTTTTATCAAATAAAGTTGAGGAAAATAAATTTTTTAAAAGTTTAATCAGAAAAAAATGGAGGCCATATAACATTACTTAAAAGAAGAAACAGGAATATGTTACATAGCTGCCTTTGTTATGGAGCTTGGAAGTTGGAAGTCTAGACATGCCCCTTGTCCTTCATAGTTACAGAGAGGCTGCACGAGGCAGCCCTTAATTACAATACCCAAATACCATAGCTTATGCTACTGAGATTTGGATGACAGAACCGTCTTCACACCAAGCAGACGCTTGAATACAAACACAATGGCCCCATAAAAGCAGGCCCTGAAACCGCGCATTGATATCATGAGCAAGATATCTGTGTATGGTTAGTATGTATCTATGTTATAGGTTGTTGTTGTTGTTTATGGCAATTCCATTTAGTGTTCAGGACCCCAGAAAGCAAAACAAAAAGCCAAAATGAGGTCTTTCCCCCACAAGAACAGAATGACACTCATATTATATGTTGTTAAATATATAACGACATCCTTGCAAAGCGGCATGTGGTTCTTGGGGGGGGGGAAAGGGTTCAACTATTGGAAATTTTCCCAGTTACCCATTGAAGGCTGTATTATAATTTTACATAAAACCGACTTTTAGGGAATTTGGTAAAGTGAGATTTTTTGACAACCGGCAAAAGTTAAACTTTGAACTTGGCCCTTTGAAATGCGGAACGTTTCAAGTTCATCCGCTCTCATGAAACTATAGAGGGCGTCCTCCATTCCTTATCCGGACGAGTGCCTTGGATTTCTTGGCCGCCCAATCCCCTGCGTAAAAGGGTAGCAAAAAACTTGGAAAATCTGAAAAAGGGTGTGCTTTCATACTTGAACAGGGACTTACAGTAGGGTTATGATTGGGAATCAATCATAGAAATTGTCCTTTTCTCATCATAAATCATAGAAATGGTCCTTTTCTCATAACTAAAAATTGAACTTTCTGTTCAAATTCTGTACACTTTGGGCCATTTTATGGACAAAATCAACAAATATGGGGACCTTGCCCTTTTTGTGGGATTCTGTGTGTGTGGGTTAGGCCTGGGCCAGCCAGCCAAAAATGGGTGTTCACTACCAAGAAGGGTTACAAATTCTAGCAATGCTTTTTGAAAAAGTACATGTCTCTAGTGTATGAATTGCCATGCTAGATAATTCTAAGGAGAAGCTTAGTCTCAGAATTCAGTCCGTTTTTGAAGAGTGTGAAATTCTCTATTTATAAATTGATATACACAATATAGATAACAATATACATGAGTTGGCAATGAATGACTTATACATTGGCTTGGGTAATTCTAAGTATCAGTTATTAATGTTTTTTAACGATATATGTGTTTATGAAGTATTAATATTTCATTTTATTCCTTTAAAAATCTCAGTTTACGCATTTTGAATACATATCACCGCATGGGAAAATATTTTTTGTATCTTAAAAGAAAATAATTGCATTTAATACAGGGTATTATTTGCGCGATGGAGACTCAAACTAAATACCCACTATTACAAGATATTTCTTCTTTTTTCCAAACTGAGAGCTTTTCCCGCACCCGGCGGGCTCATTTTAATCACATTTAATGAAGCTACGTAAAGAAACTATCACAGCAAGCCATTCACACACAAAGGGGTGCGTCAACCAACTTACACCAACAAATTGCTTCAAGCTCCATCGAAATATATGCATATTCATTTTGTCTTTATTTAAACTAGTGCATTTCCCTGTGTGACTGACATTATGTAATGGCCTTTGACCTCAGACTTGGTCTGTGCTCAGTTTGACAGTCCGATTACAGTATGAGCGTGACCTATTACAGTAGACACCATAGTGACGTGAGCAAAACATGGGAAAATGTTTGAGCTCGTCAGAGAGCCATGGAGATTGTGGGTAAACAATACTCCGATAGAAATGTTCAATTTCTCAAAAGGTTTATATAGGTTTAGACCCAGGTGAGGGAAGCTTCTCGTAAAGAACCAATTTTGACACTTGATGCCAAAAAAATATCCATAGAACCCCTTCGAGTGTCAGAGATATTTGAGATGATTTTCATTTACACACATTCCTATGGGCACCTGATAACGTTGTTAGTCTCGCACGCAGTATCATTTAGATGACATTTTTCCCAGTATATGACAAAGATAGACCGTAGGTAAATACTTTCCGCACCGACGTTGTGCTCAGGCAGTCGGTCCTTTGACCAAATTGTGGTCATAGGGGCATTTCTAAGACAATTGACCTTAAGATTACCATTGACCTCTAAAACACTGCTAACAAATTGTCCTCCCCACCTTCATGCTAAATATCGCCCCCATGTATCAAGCAAAAGAAACGTATTGCCGGGCGGCAGACTCAGACAGATCTCATTCCAGGGGAGGCACTTCCTATTTTGGAATTGACGCGTATGTATGTATTTTCAGTATTGTTGTCACCAATGACCCATAATTTTTCAAAATTACACCCAAAGACCCCCGATTTTTGAAAAAATGACCAATTACACAGAGACCCTATTTTTTTGGAAAAAAAATTCAAATTGTCACCGAAAAGCCCTTATTTTGGGCAATTTGGATATCTCAAAACCAAAGACCCCTATTTTTGAGTCCTCCGTCTACCGAATGCCCATGGGTTTGAAAGCGCCCAGCTTTATCACTCCATATCATTTCCTTGTGAGTGCCCCCCACCCAATCTCATTTTTTAGAGTATAGAAGATTTTGAAGCTCACTAATTTATCAAAATCTGAAAAATAAACATGTTAATAGGCACCTTTCCTAAAACCCCCAAAGACATGACTTAAAAAGTACTAGCAGTGATGGGCTAATTTTTACAAAAATTGAAAAAAAATGTAAAACACTTACATGTGTACCTTGTACAAGTGTATGCACCTCAGATGCATTGACCAGAAAATACCCTTAAGTTTTAAAATTGTCTACGTATTCATTTGGATCACTGATAGTGCCTTCAAGTACATTATTTCGAAGGGCATTTCTACCAACAGTGCCCCAAAATGAGCATCTTCAACTCCTTTATATCTACCCATTCGAACTCAACAAAGCCGTGGGTACGCAGGAGCAAATCAACAAAAGGGGCAACAAAAAGTCCACTCTTGCTGATTTTTTTGATAAAAAAGATCCAAAGTTTCGATAAAATTTGACAAGATGTACACTTTTTTCGAACACAAAAGATGTTCAAGAAGTCCAAAATAGACATGGGGGTGGGTTCCTTCCACTTTTCAAAAGAGATTCACTTTTTTGAACTTCCACTGATCTGGAACTACCTGAAGGAACTTTTCTTGTCGCTCAAAGGACACAAAAACAAATAAAACAAAAGGAACAAACCAACTGTCTATTGCAACAAGAACATCGTTTGTGTTATTTTAGTCAACAAGGACTGTGTTCCTTTCCATGGCGTTTAGCAATAGCATAAACTAAATCACAAATATACTTGCTGGCATTATGCAAACAATCCTTTAATGTGATATGTTTTAATACTTTAGGTTCAGAAAGGCAATGTTTTTCTTGGAACACACCTCTTTTTCTTTACTGTGCGGTAACACTAACTAAAGTTATTTACCCTTCTTTGAACTTAAAATTAAAAACACAAATGATAATCGGGAGATTATTGGCCATATTCGCCCCCTCCCCTTGTCAAAACGTGTGTGGGGACGTGTTTCTCCATGCACAGGATTTCCGCCATAGCCTTAAGCTTATGTTGTATCGTGTGAAAGATGAATAAGAGAGAGAGAGAGATGAGCGAGAGAGATAGATGAGTAGGAGAGATAGAGAGAGAGAGAGAGAGAGATATATATAACCCATATATATATATTTATATAGTTATATAATATATATATAATATCTATATATATATATATATAAATCCAAAGGGTTAAATAATCCACAGTAAAGTGCTCACCAGAAGGGAGCGTATAATTATCTAGAATGGACTTGATAGTTGACTAATACAATTGTTGTGTACAACGTTGTTTCATAAGGCCAGCCTAGCAAGCTGGCCAACTCACACTCATCAGAACCAAAATGCAACAAAGTGAGGATCACATAAGTTCAATAAACAGTCATAAAGATTACAAAACATGTATAAGGATAGGCAATTAAAGGTCAGAGTGGCCAGACCCCATTAATTGATTACTTATAGTTGACAAAGAGATGCTTCTTCCTGTGATCGATTTTACGTCCATTGAGAAACTACGGTGTAGGTAATAGGTGTCGTATTTGCAATATACTTATTGTGATTTCACATACAGGCTTATAAAACTTTGTTAGCATAATTAAGATAATTGCAGGATAATTTGGATTATGGTTATATGGACTTGAAAATGTTTCTTCAAAACAGTAAGGTGTATATGTTTTCGGTTATGCTTCGTTCTGCCGGGTATAGACATAGAGGTAGAGAGATAGAGATAGGAGAAGAGATAGATATATATATATATATATATATACGTATAATAATTATATTATATATATCTAATATATATGTATATATTTTGATGAAAAGTACAATAATGGACTAGACATTATTACCACTTCTGAGTTGACCATTTTCTGCTGTATCCCCATTAAACCTAAGGTCACAGAAAATTAGACTGCTGTACCACTTTTTTAATCTCTTGGATCATATCAATAAGTTGGTATGTGTTTCAAATTGATTGGAGCAATTTCAATTTTTGCCCTATAGACCACAAAGATTCCTTTAATGAAAACCCTAGCTCGACATAGCTACTCATCTAGCATGCCTTTTGGTATATCCCCAGGGTTGCCCTACCACATGGTAACAAAAATCATTGTGCTACCCTTCTTAGGTAGTGAAAACCCTTCTGGCTCCATGGAATAATGGGGATCTGCCACAGACATCAGTCTCATTTTTAGCTTCTGGGTAACACTAAATGAACCCCTTTTCTTCGTGCCAATTTTGGTTAGCAATGGGTCGGTTTTTTAAATTAGCAATTGCATCAAGTCTGAAAGTCTACTAAATTGTCCAAATTGTTACAATATCAACATTTTGAGGAAGAAAGGGAAATTGGGGTTTATTGGGGTGTTAAATTGAAGCCCAAAAATTTGGCAATCTCTGGTATTAGCGATGGGTCCATTTTTTGGAAAAAAAAAAATGGTTAAGCTAGGGCACTACTTATAGACTCTCGGAATCGGCATGGCCCTACCAAAACCAGACTGAGATCTAGGGGGTGACTTAACTTTGATCTTGCTTTAGATGAGGACGATTCAGGGTCTATGGATTGAAAGAATAATTAAAACATCCGTACATGTGACTGAGATTAAGATAACGGTACACACGTTTTCTCTGACTGAAGTGTTGAATCGTTGTGGTTATTCCATGGTAATAACGACGATTCGTTCCACGAATTTGGTATAGACTACAATGATCATTGTCTTTGCCAACATTTTTACAAAACAAACTGGTTTACTTTCTTATCCAGGGTTATTAATAGCAAGAAATAATTGGGTTGTGTAGGGTTCATTCTACATTCAAGCAGCCGAGTGTTTAAATGACTGAAATTGCAAAAACTTGAGGCCGAACTCTTGCTGGTCAGGGACTGGGGGTTGCATAAAGGCAATTTTAGGCATATTTTGTCTCTTATTAGGTTATTGCACATAACCAAGAAAGGAAAGGTCAAATAACAAAATAAATATCACACACATGTTTCTGTGAAAATTGCTACATTTTGGTACAAGGTCGCTATATCTTTGGAGAGTATGACCCATTTTGACCTTTGACCTTGCGTTAAAGTCACTAAAGATCAATGGAAAAAATGGCAACATCGTTTTTCTAAATAGTCGGACCCAGTAGTATATGTTTATAGTAGTTGCCAACAATTAACATGAACTTCACCAAATTTTACATACGGCCCCTCCACTATTTTGTAATGATACAAATATACTTTTCATGAGAAATTCCTAGCACAATAAATGTTGTATGATATGAAAATCTATTGCAAGCACAATAAATTTGATCAATCACTGCACTCAAAAAGTGAGTAATTGTGACTCAAAATGATTAATCGTAAATACCCGATTCAATGATTTTCTATAGTACTCAAAATATGTAAATAATAATGGCTTAAATTGTCACAAATACCCTTATTTCATTTGAGAAATGTTAACAACACAAACATACATGTATTGAGTTACGGTAAATTGTGCACAAAAATAAGCACAATTGACACTTGTTCCTATGGGAACTTGGTTGGGGGGGGGGGTCATTGGTCAAGAAAGGAAAAAAATAATTATTTTTGCTAACTGTGCACCAAAGATCCCCCTTAAATCGGGTTATCCTGGGGCAAGTGGCATTATTCTAGTTCAATGCATATTTGAATAAGTATGTTTTAATTTGCTTTTTATCCCATCTCTCTAAGATCAATCGTTTTTTTAGAAATCCTTGCTACAAGGATGACATGTCGTTAAAATTCACTTTCGAGATATCGGCAATTTAGTCTAGAAACACTGTTTTTTAAGTTTTAGTATATTTTAGAAATGCTATTTTACTTTTATTATCAATTAGAAAATAAGTGCTTCAATTTTCACAAACAATTGTGGAAACTAGAGATCAAAAGCATATTTACTTTTTGAGATATGAGTTTTTTAGGTGAAAAAAAAATTAAATATCGCAGCTTGAGAAAACAATAAAATACATAAGAAATATCATAAGAGATTTCAGTTTGCGCAGTTACATTTTCGATCATAACTTTTGAACGGAAGCGCCGATTGTCTAAACCAAAAGCATAAAAAGGGTAAATGTCTTCCTCAGTTTCAAGTGTTAGATTTTAATAGGCCCTTCTGGCTGAGGCCAGCTCGAACCACCTCAATCTCGTTTTTGTTTTTTCCTTCTGTCCGTTTTAGAATGGCGTGGACCCCTAACGCAAAATGCGGACACAACATCGGTGTGTCAATAATATGGACAGCGCCTCTCAAATGTAGGCCCGATTAGATTTCGGTACAAGTTCGAGAATCTAAACACTAACAATAAAACATAATCATGACACAAGAGAAACGATTAATCACCAAGTTGAAGGTCCGAAACAAATACAAGGTGAATAAAAAAAAACAAAAAAAATTAATGACTTTACGACGCCATTTTTGTGTATAAATGTATTTTTGATTATTTTCACCAACTAAAAGAATCCCATTATTATTTAAAAACATCAAAATGTTGATAAATACTTCTTTAGCGCTATTTAATACACCGATTTTCCGATTTTTGGTCCACTGTGAGGATGGAGCTGTGAAAGTCTATGCTCAGATGTAACATGTTGTCCTGCTTGACTTTCTTCTGGCCCCAAAGTTCAGCGTCCATTGCATTGAATGGGGCTTGTTGTCCCCTATTTTTGTGTTTTAATAATCCCATGACGCCATCAATAATATGCCATTGTTTTTTTTATCCAATGAAGTAATTTTCAAATTTTGACCCCCGTACAAATCAAAGGAGGATGCTTTTTAGATTTATTTTTTCTGTCCAAACTGTAGATTGCAATAGTCCCAACTATCCATTTTTGGAGTCCTTATGGTTAGACAAATAATTTGGTGTAGTTTCAACTGACTGGATCAATTTAAAAATTGACCCCTGTATATCTTTGTCTAGACCCCCTCCTTAAGGCAAACCATCTGCGGCACTTAAGACTTGATGTTTGAGGGGTCACTGCTCAGGAGGGCTGTCTCCATATTTAATCACGCAAACCTTTTGTACTGGAAACAACCTGGATCTCCAACAGTTACCTCAACTGTTTAGAAGGATGCCAGCATTATTTTCCTGCTGAATTAAGAAGGCCACAGCGATGTGTTTATCTACAACACATACAAGTTGACGGAAGAGCCAGGGTTGTGTTAATTAAAGGACTTAAACAGAACTTTAACCCACAATTTGAAAGTGTACTAAAAGGGGAAAAAATCAGTCAATTTGTGTATACTTAATTTGCAACAACCGAGTGTTCTTTTATCATGTCACTGTATCATGTTTCGTTGCAGTATTAATTTATCTCCAATGAAAATGATACTGGATATTCAATAAACTCTAAACAGTCTAAAAAGTTATGAAACATTTTGAATTTAATATTGAAGAATTTGATATGACTTTTATTTGAGTCCAATAGTTTTTAAATACCCACCAAAATGGTGTCTTAAAATCATTTCCATTAATTCATCTTGTATTTCGAATACCAGTGATCACATCACGGTATTCAACTAGTCCTATAACTGTGATGATCTCCCTGTCCTGGAATAAAACAAACAAACAAACAAACAAAAAGAAGAGGAAAAAGAAGAAGAAGAAGAAAAAAAAACACACACACAAAGCAAACTAAAAACAGCGCCATTGAATTTTAAGATGCGATTGCAATATGAAGAGGACCAAATTGAATAAAAGTCATAAAAAGATAAGATAATTGGGTGAAAAAGGGAATAGACAAGATATGTGTTTTAAAATATTGTACATAAAAAGTGAAGAAATTACGTACAATTATTTTTTAAGTGAAATTTTGTAGTGTCGGCTGGTGTAACCATTCATCTTAAGCGCCAGAGATACAAAAGGATTTATGTTGTGCTTTCAATCACCTGCCACTTTCGTGGCATGTAAATACTCTATGTCTATGTAAGTTACATTTGATGATTACCTTTATTAACCAGATTTTATTTGATCGAACAAATTTTCAGAGCCACCATAGTTCAAGAACGAATTGAATATTGGGTTGACGTATATTCTAATGAGCTTGCTTCAGGTAAGACAACTTCGTAGATGCAAAATTTGATGTCATTTACTCAATTACTTGCATTGGTTGATCTGAAAGTAGTTGGAGGAACAACATTAAAAGTTTGATACATTAGGAGAAGATGTTTAATTATTTTCTGGTTATCAGCAGCACTCATTGGCTAGTCTCAAAGTAGTTGAATAATAACATCAAAGATTTCATTTAATGCCCATCTTTCAATTACTTTCTGCTAAACAGTAGCATAGACAAGGCTGAAAGTAGTCGAAGGAATATCAAGATAGGTTTCATTTGATATTGATTCTACGTTCTGGTTTACAGCAGGATTGGCTAGGCTGAATGTAGTTGCAAAACATTAAAGATTTCATTTGATGTTCATCTTTCAATTACTTTATGGTTCACAACAGTACTGGCTTGAAAGTACACAACCAATTTCTTCATGGGAGTACCTTTGAAGTACCTGTTAAGTAGCCACGGAGTACCCACCCGCATGGGTACCACATCGCCGGCCGCAAAAGTGGGGGTAATCATCCACCTAGGTACACACGCAGTAGCTTAACCACTAGTCACCCCATGCGGGAGTACCTGCATGGGTACTCCCATGCAAATGAGCTTTGAGCTCTGTATGATTATTTTAGTAATTTTATCCATTACTTAAAATTTTGGTCACATATGTTATATGGTTTTACACAAAATGTCATATATAGGGGTTTATGGTGATGCTCAACTCAAATATAGATGTTATTAAGCTTGAAAATGATCAGAAAGTCATAAACAACAATGGAATGGTCCAAAGTGCTGCCTACTAGGCAGCCAGGGGAGTACCTGTGAAGGTACTCCCGTGGAGTAGCTGCAGAGGTACTCCACTACTGGTGGCTTACATGGGTACCTGTCAGTCACCTATCAGGCAACTGCAGAGTACACTATAGGATGGGTACTGCTAAGTAAACATAGCTGCTATCTACCCAGTGATTTGTGTACTTCGCAAGTACTTAGTTGTAGGCACTGCATCAATAATGTATCAAGGGGGTACCCTTAGAGTAGAGCTAAGAGTACACATGGAGTAGCCTAAGCTCTGGGTTACACTGTGAGTAGGAATCTTGCTGTGTAGTTGGAAGAATAACATCAATGGCGTCGTCGAATTCGCCACCAGATATTTGTACACGTGGAAATGGGCAAGTCATGGTCAAAGGTCGCACACTAACCTAAATTGAGTAAACAAGCCGTCATGCGACTGTCGAAAGTTATATATACCAAGGCTATTGCTGTCAATCCCAACATGGCACTCCTCGCAAAAAGTCTTGGAACAATTAAGCGCATTCAGGTGTAAATGAATGCCCCCGCTCCCCCGTACAATGTTGTTCAGAGGCCAACGTTTGATCGTGTTGTGAATCGGTCTCAACATTGTCTGATGGGGAGGGGGAAGGGTAAAACAATGCTCCAGCTCCTGCAGTTTCCCTTGAAGTTTGGAGAATTGTTATATTCACTCACAACAAAGTATCACGCTTGATTGCATTAAGAAAGCGCGAGGTGTTCCAAGTACTTTGTGCGAGGATTGTAGTTTTCACTCTCGTTGCGCGCAATTTCATACACTTTTCCAACTACATGAACGGACAAAATTCACATAAAGACTAATCTTGGTCACAGAAAAATTTTCATTTTGGTATTTGTTGACAGTTTGATATTATTACGATATAGTTAAGTACTTTCATATTTTCAGGCCGCTTATTTGGTAAAATATTAAGTAGTTTAGACTCCAACAGCCCCACAAGCTAACGAAATCTCGTTGTGCATTAGCCGTGTACTTGTATACGTTGCATGAGAGACGCCTTTTTTCATATAATCGATCAAAAGATTCAACGTTTCAAATTACGCTGGCAACTAGCATTTCTACGTTTTTTGGAACATAAAACCTTCCGAATGATTGAAGACCAGCCGGGTCCTTCCGTCAACAGTTTATTGTGCGTCAATTAACGCGTTATTTATTGATTTTTTTAGTATTACATAATGTATACGTAGGCTGTTGCTGTTTATGCACAGCATGAAATGTCTTTGGAGAACTAATGATTAAAGCAATAAAGCACATTTTGAGTGCCTCCCGATTTTAAAAAAATTTGAATTTTTGCAGTCGCATCGCATTGGTAATTAAGCTATAAACTAATACACTGGAATGGCAAAGCTCCAACTTCTTATGTGTCGCAATAAGAAGAACTTGTAATTAACAATAATTATAATATGGACCCGATAATAATCAACACGTCGGCGGCGGGGCTGAAACGTCATTCCAATATGAAATCGCCGAGAAATAGCGCCATGTAACGTGTCAAACGCACATGCCATTAGCTGTTCCGTGGTTTAAACGCGAAGTCAATTTAGGATCAATTCTTTCTTTGGATCACAGAAACATCCCGTTTCCAGCGCTGCAGGTTGAATTGATCAAAGCGAGGATCGACCAATCTGACTGTCTGATTACAAAATCCCATCTTATATCACGCATGCCCACTTTTTGAGATTGCCGTTCACAGGAATCGTTACTAGGATAATCTATCACACAGACAACACTTTTATCAATCTCACAAAATTTTGAACATTTGGGGCGCTCTTACACTGTGCTATAAGTACTACTTTACCCAAATATTCGCAATTTCTTATTATTTTAACAGCTCCTATTATTAGTTGTCCAAGTTTAACATACGGCAGTTCGTCAGGGCAAATAAATTTTCCGGCGCCTCCAGTGGATGGTTTCTAGTACAGTTACGTATTCGTCTTCACAGCTGTTGGGAATCCATATCAATGCCGTCCAATCAAACCAACGTACCACACAATACAAAATGTAGATTCCGGATCACAATCCATACGGTCGTAGCAAGTGATGGGAGTAATAGCAGGAATTGTGCGATCCAAGTCCGTGCATGTGGTAAATGTGTGTAAATTACGTTATACTTGTTTGCAGCCCATGTATCGCGTTAAACTCAATTTTATATAGGAATTGGTTCTGATGACGGATCTTTTGATCCGATTATCACTGGGGGTATCATAAGATATTAACAAGGACATAATGTTTGGATTTGACTTATCAAGTCATAACAACGTCACCAATGCCGAGCAACACCCCACTGAATCACCATACAATATACACAACGTAAAAGGATAATGTGGATGCGTGAAGTAACGGGCGGGCATCTTGGTTAACCCCCACACATATAATTCCAGAGACACCGTAACAGAAGTTTTATCTCGGGTGCCCGTTTAGGGACAGCCATTCCGTACGCGCGCAAACTAAGCTCACTGAATTCTGTACTCTGTTACGTCGCTTATCAACATTTCAATGGGAACATATTTTGTGTAAATGACCGGCTCTTAACCTCCTGCTTGGGCTCTTTTGGAATTCCCAATATGGCCGACAGTGGCTTCAAGTACGGAACCTACGTTTACCAATCCAGTGTATAGAGATCAGTGAACGTTTCCAATGCCGAACATGCCGACCTCCATAGACAACATTAAGTTTATTCTTTAATAAGTTAATCTTTAGTAGATATTCTTTCTTTCAGACCGCTAAAACATCTTTTAAAATAATACGTAAATTAAAAATTAGCCTTTTTCTGCACTTGAAGAATATTTAGTTATCATCTTTTTTTATTAACATTGAATTACACCGTGGACTGACTTTTGAATGAATTGTTTTTTACACCGTGTTCTTACTTTTGTCAAGATAATATATAAAAACCAAACTAAGACGGAAGAATTAAGGATTAAGAGTTCGGTGCAAGAGTATGTTTGGTGTCAATAAACTCATCAAGCTGCAATAGGTTATCGTAACGCATTATGGGATTGTTCAAAACATTCTCCGAGTTATACCTGTATCGTTATCACGTTACACTTACTATCAGTTTTCATTGATTCGTATTTGTTTAGTCACAGCCAATCTTCCGACTCTCTCCTGCCCGTCCAACCAGAATGAACAAGCCACTGGTACCTCAAGTACGGCGAACATGATTTTGAATGGATTCTCAGCTACCGACAACATAAATGGAAACGCTCTTGATATATATTATGTCACCGACCCAACGGCTACCATAAGTCCCTCTAGTCCTACACAAGACACTACTTTGTTTGGTACATTTAACCTTGGCACAACTTCTATTCTGGTTTATACAACATCCTCCTTTGGAATCACCGCTACCTGTACTTTCACAGTTACGGGTGAGTATAATACTTGTAAAAAGGGTTTAAACATTTCAACGTTTTGAGGTGTTTCTGCTTATTTTTCCTTGATGAATATTACAGGTCTTTAAAAGTTTCGTAAAAGGTCTATCAGGAAATTTCCCTATCATGTATCAAATATTTTGATTGTTTTATGAATCTGGAGTTGGAAATAAAATCATAAACATATTCAAAGTCGTACCACTACAAAGTCTATTACTTGCTGACAAATAATGAGTATTAATTAATCTAGCAGATTACACGGGTTCTTGTGCACCCCTTTGAAACTAAATTCTAACATGATTTTTAGCACCGTTACGACATCTCCAAAAACCAATCTTTTAATTAGTCATTGTACTGGGACAAATTTTCAAGATGCTTTAATCTTAACATAATTGGTGGCAATGAACTATCGGGAAATGTATAGTTTGAACAATCTAGGACCTACCGTTTTGGTTATTTTTTAATTCCCATCAATACAATACAAATTTGAGCAGCGGGAACTTTACACCGAATTTAAGGTACACAAAGTTTGCCACACAAGAGAGGTGCGAACAGAAATGTCTAATGTTATGGACCATAAAAAAGAGAAATTATTTATTTAACAATCTGATCC
>JAMKCH010062415.1:0-19409 GCA_023653785.1 Ophioderma brevispina
GTCAAGAAAAGTTGAATGAGATGAGTTATTGGAAGGTCAGTGCGTACTTCAAGAAAACATAATTATCGTGTTACATCCTTCAAAATTTTAATTTGGAAATCTCAATGTACAAAACTTATTGAAGTTGAATTTCATGAATGATATGAGTGAAGGGGAAATTTATTTTTGCATTTTATTTGGAGGTCACATCGATGTTTCATATGAAAATCATTTGTAGACTACTATGGTAATAATATAACACGTCATAATGCTAAGGAATGTCGAATGTGATTGGCCAAAGAAATTAGGTCTAACATAAATGTTCAGAGTGTGAGAGCAGTGAACCTCTCCGAAATGGTAGGGCGGTTATTTGAGACATGTTTTGGCAAGTCGGCAATGGTCCGAGGGGGCGCGTATAAGGGGAGGGGCGCTAAATAGGTCGAATACGGTATATCATGTTTTTTTTTTTTTTCTATTTTTTATACTTCAAGGGTCCTTTCTTGAAAAGTGCTGAAATTGCTGCAAAAATTAGACCTACTTTAGAAACACTGTAAAAACATTACATTCGAAGGCATGTAGTTTTAAAATTGTTGTGCTAGGTCTAAAGTTATTACTTCACGAAACTGCGAATTTGATGTTGTTTTCCTCAAAACACAATTTCTTTGCGCCAAGTAGCACATTTTCTCAGAATATAATATTGCTGATTTTCTTATCTTACAACATTTCTCAAAAATCTGCTAATGTCCAGTGCAACTTTTTTTTAAGTTCTAAATTTTAAAAGCGCCTCATTAGGCCAGGAGTGGAAAAAACTTTGTTTGCTCAGAATGCAAAGAAGAAAGTGGGGCAGGAGGAAGGATTTGACCGACCCTAGTATTAAACTTTCATTTTTGCTGTATTACCACTAATATTGCGGAACAAATTCTGAAACCGTTTGCACATACAAAATTTGACGTGACTTGGGTATCAAAACTCAATTTTAAAAGTCACATTGAAGCATCTCCAAGGAAAACATCCAGCCACAGTCTTTCGATGATTTGATTATAGGACGATAAGTCCAAAAATATGAAGCTCATTGGTTGTCCCTTTGTTTGAAACATGTATTCACAGACTAGCACATTTTCACCACCTCTGGTCGCCTTCTGTGGCAAGCCATGTGCACTCACTGCTCCTTGGAAACATTTTAGTACTGTTTCTGGCTTATTATCAGAAGAACATTGAAGGACCACTGGTAGGCGACTATAACCGTCAATGCATCCATGTACAACAAAATGCCATCTGCCAAAGGACCGTAGATCAGTTAAGGCCCGATACAATGAGCTACATATAAAATCACGCATACAAAAGTTTGCGAAACCTTTTCATCCTTTAATCTGTTACGAGAGTACTCAATGTCAGAAAGTAACCTCCCATGGTTGGGGGATTCATAAAACAAAATACAATGACGGATTGGGAAGAAGATTGACTGACCAAGATGTTAAATTCAAAGCTAATGATTTTAATACATAAAGCACACCATACACAATTAAACAATGCACAAAAGTATGGTATGTATAGTTCTTACCTACTTTAAAATCAACGGAAACACACCCCCCCCCCAACAAACATCACCTAAATTAAAATTATGCATAGTCCACGTTCATGTTGGGTGCGCACCAGTCTATAGAATTAGGTCCACATATTAATCTTGGCGACACAATTCCTGCTGGTACAGTTCAACTGTTTAGCGAAATCGCACAAGTCCTTTTGGTCTAGACCGGCCGATTAATTTATAAACTCGTAGACTCGGGAGAAAAACACTGGAAGTATAACTTCAGCTTGATGGGAAACATGTGTCCATACAGTACTTCAGTCCATTAAAGGTGAATGTCACTGGTACGTAGCAATGTCATGATGGAATTTAATGTACCTTTGTTCGTTCCAAAGCACCAATTTGCTGACGAGTCTGAACAACTTTTCCGAATTATATAACATTGACTTTTTTAAATCAACTGTTATGAAAGTTCTCCACCTTTGTTTGATGAGGTCTACACTCGATGAAATCTCTTGGAAAACTGGACAAAGAGAAATAACTGCAACAGATTTGTCCACAGCAAAAAATTTCCCATGATGCAACAAAAACATGCGAAGACAAGACAAAACATTTCGTCATTCTTTCACGTTCGCTGAAATGTTTAAAGGAAGTCAACAATCTTCCACATCCTGCACCTGATCTGTTTTGACATAGCAATTATACAAAGTCTATGTTCATCAACAGGTGGGCAATCTGCTGCCTATAGGTAATAAAGAACCTCTGTCCACTTCTAGAAGACGATGATAAGATCACTGTGATCAGATTGTCCTTGACTGCGGAACAATATTTGACATGTTTTATCAGAAGTCTTCACCACTAGTCACATTTAGACTAGGTCAATCAGAGAAGTCATGCTTATGCAACAATTGCAAGTTCAGATTTTCCAGTTTGCCACTTCATAATTTATATGATTAAATTTAACATGTTTAATACACTACAGAAACATTATATAATATTTGGGGGTCTGTCACATATCTCAATTAAAATTACACATTGTTTGCCAAAGTGTTGAAATCTGTCAAAAGCAAAACGCAGCTTTGCAATGACCCCTCATTTGCCACAATCACTTGGCTTCACAGTGAACACCCCACCTTTTTTGGGAACGATAATGCAGTTGGATCTCAAACAAATGTGCCAAAATCAATAAAAATTGATGTGTCCATCCTATTGATCACCTGTACTCATCACATTGGACCATGTGGTAATGCTCTGGTGAACACATTAGTACATTTTGTTTAGACCCTGCTGTCTTATCATCAGGGTTACTCAGCCATGAAACAAAAGATTGTTACAAATGGGGTGTGATTTGCAAAGCTGAAGATATTACCTGTTTCACTGATAACATGTTGTATAATGTGAATGTGTCTGTGTGTTGGGCCCTTTTCAAAGAAATCATATGATAGATTGGAGAGAGTTCAGAGGAAAATCACCCGTGTTTCCTTTCGAGGAAATTTCCCATTGGTGATGGGAGTAGACCTAATTATACAGAGAGGCTTACCGAACTGACAGTTGATGAAACTTGAGGGATGGTTTCAAGTTGCCAAAGGTTTGGTCTTTACGTTTCCCTCCTGGTACAAGCTTTTGAATGATTTTACCTGTAAACTTTTCGTCACTTGTGCCAACGAAGTAGAATAAAAGGGTTCAGACCTGGCAGGTAACTGCCAGAACTTCCCTTTCTTGAATGCTTTGGGCTCTTCCACTTGTGGAATGGTGTTCCTTTCTTCACGAGGCTCAAAAACCATGCTACTTTCAAATCAGAGTGTAATCTTTTTTTATGAAATATATGCCCGGCGGTGGTCCAGGGGGCAACGCCCCCGGAAGCTCCTGGATTTTTAGCATTTACAAAGTGCTCAGACAAGCGATTTTTTTACACATTTTAGCCTTTTGAAATTTCAGTTTCTATTGAAAAGCTGACTACAAAATAACAAAAACACATTGCAAAGTTACATTTATTAAAATCGGTACAGTAGGCTCACCTGTATTATTTTCCTCTTCATGTTTCTTTGACAGTCTTGTGTCAGACTTTAATTATGTTTGGTGCAGATCTAAACAATTCTAAACCCATGAATTTTTCCATGGCACATGACCCTTTTTTATTCTTTTTGACTTCTTTTGTCTTATCATTTTCCTTTTAAGTCCTCTTCAGTTTTATATTCTTGCATTGTCTTGCACTGTCTTCTGCTTTCTTATGGTCTATGGATTCCTTGATAACCTTTTACCAGTTTTTTTTTTTATTTCTTTGACACCTTTTGGTCATACACTTGTTTTGCTTTTGATGCTGCTGAAAAGGGATCTTTCTTTGCTTGCCATTTTGAGGTGAGAGCTGAATTTTGAAGGCTTTTGGATTCCTACAGTTTTCCTCTTTTTCTCAGCTACATCTTTTGCTTTTTCTAACTCGGGTTGGTATTCCCTATATGATCTTTTGACGTTCCTGCAAAGTGTACGATGTCTTGCAAACATTTCAAGAGCTGTCTTTTTATGACTCTTTATATGATATTTGATACTTTGTATTGCTGAAAAAGTGCTAACATTCATTTGTCCTTTGTCCAGGACATTCCCCATGATACTAAATAAACTTTCAACCTGGGCTGGGGCTGCACTGAGACCGCTAACAATATATATTTACTAACCACTTTTGGCAAGGTTTTAAATAGTGAATTGGTTTCAGTACAGTACACATGTACCTGGGAGTAGAGTAGTGTTGGTCTTCCTCAGCTTCAGTATCTTTAAATGAGAATCCTTTCCAACATGGTCACTTAAGGCAACACGTCCCCGACCTCCAAATTTGGTTTCCTTGTCACACACTAAACAAACGGCATAGCTGTGCTTTTTAATTAGCCTTATACAATCAGATAACTTATGTCCTGTTTCTTGATGAAAGTAATCTAGCCATTCCCATTTCTATGGGTTCTTAACCAATGGATCTTTCCTATCTGCTTCAATCGATTCTTTCCATTAATTTGAACCTCTCTCAACGAAAGTGCGGTCCCTAGATTCCAATGTTCTTTCTTTCCCAATCGGCAACAATTTTAAGTCAATATATCCACACACTTTCGAGGATTACTTGGATATAGATGAGGTGACATAAATGTTTACAAACACAAGCTAGCACCTGGTCTAATGACATGTTGGAGGTGGGAAGAATATGCCCATATAGTTACAACATTCAATAGCCTTATCACGCCCGATTGAGTGCGAATTTTAAAAGCACAAGCCCTGCAGGTGCTCACGCAAAATGCTGGGCAGTGCTTTGTTCGTTGCCCGGCGTTGACGTCACATGTCAACTCATCTATAAAATCGTAAAATTACCGCTTGCGCTCTACTTCCGACAAAAAATACCGGCCATGACAGTTCACATCAACTCCAGAACACGCATACTACAAATTTAACGTTAATGCGCCGCCCTTGGCCGAGAACAAGATGGATGGTGTTTCTTGTAAGATTAGTTCACAATGTTAACCCTAAAATATATACGAGCAAATCAGACGCTATCTTTTATCGGAATGACATTTTTGTTATGGACAGCTCATTTTCACTCTTTTTACATTTAGAGAGTGCTGAGGCATTTGGGTCCTGTTTTCTCCATAGACAATGTACAAACGCTCAGTTTATTGGGGGGTTGCTCGCGGGGGAAAATGTTCCGAGCAGGGGCGCTCGCCCCTTCCCCCCCCCCCCCCCAGAGAAGATGAGAAAGAAGGAGATGGCTCGATTTTGAAATCCAATTACCCAAGATTACTCTCATTCAACAGCTCATTGTTTGGGTAACTACAAGGGCCGCTTGATTGCACCTTTGAAGTAATCGTTCATGATCCGACTCACTTGCCCAGTCAGAAAAGTTTCAAAACAGGAAGTAATTGACAAAAAGGGGCTGCTACAATACATTTACTAAAAAGTGATTAATATTACAGGCTAAAATTGTGCTCTGCGGTAATGAATGAAAACAGCAAAATTAGCCATTGATTTAATGTTTTGAGGTCAATAAAGGATGTTGTTATTTTAGCCTAATTTAAACATATCCGGTTAGTTCCTGTGAAATACAATATGATGAATGATTAGATAAATGCATTTTGAATACGACTCAATCATACCCGGAATCATACCTGTTTGTGTCAGAAAGTGTCCAAAGAGCCAAAATGCTTTGAAAATTTGGGGTCAAAGTTGTATTGTATTTATAGTATTTAGACTTTGTGTAAATGCCAGTTGACAACTGGGTAATTGGAATAGTTCTGGGATTTAATGACAGGTGTATATAATGTTCTATAGCAAGAACCGCAAGTCTTTGATCGAATCAATCGGATTTAAGGCTATTAAGATGAATAGGCGGATGAACAGTTTATCTTTTGAAGTAACAGTTGAACCATCTCCTTCTTTCTCATCTTCTTCTGCCCACACCCACCCCCGTGGTTATGCCACTGCCCACTCCCCCCTATCTCAGCGGTCATACAAATCACTATTTACATGGACATACACCTTCAAAACATAGCTAAACCTGCAAAAAAGTCTTAAATCTTAGACTTACCCCTTCTTCTCCACTCGTCCCTCTGCCTTTGGTCAGCTTCGTTTTGGAAATTTCCTTCTCTTTTGCGCTGGAGATTTGATGATCATATTTGCCCAGATACAATGGTTGCTTTCACTCTGTCCTTCACTTTAAATTTTCTTTTTGCCGTGTCCATCCGCTGACTGGAGGTACTGATTTTTGACAGGTACGATACGCAAGAGCTGCATATAAATTTGCTGCTAACTGTCCTTGGAGAAAGGGCTAGAGGCATTCATTAGTCATTACTGATGCAATGTTTATTGATGTTTTGGGCAAGTTAGAGCACAACCCATGTCTATTGTATGTCTTGTTTTTGAAAACAAACTTCACTCCACAATTAACACAAACACTGTCAGGCTGACTGTCTATGTCTGGTTTCTTGCCTGGAATCCATGTTGCAGATGTATTATTATCCAAAACCAATGCCCAAAATGTTTGATATTCTTCCCATGTCTCAGAGGGACTGCAGCTGCAGTGATCACGCCTTTAAAAATCTCGTGCCAAAATAAACCCAAAGAAATACGACTGGCAGGGGAGACTAGTGTTTCACAGTGCGAATCCAGCGCATGCGCAATTCATTCACAATCGTGACGGGTATTGGGACATCATTTGGAAGTACTATACAGTTACATATGATGGATTTCCCCTGAATTTTGTACCTCAGAAGTACTCATTATTGATTTTATGTAACTATTATGATAAAAGACCTTCTTATTAGGTAAGTGTGTGTGCACAGGGTTTCATGTGAGGAAGATATGAAGCAATGTATTAACTACCGATCCTCATTGCTTCGGAGCCTTATCTCAAAATACACTGCTCCACTTTATTGTATACGGAAGTGCTTTACCGTGATGCGAGTATGCCCATATGAAAACGTTCATCACGGTAAAAGTTCCTTTTACTAAATGAGATGGACGGTGTTTTTATTTCCAGTGATTCTAAACTAAATTGCATATACGAATCCAGATATGACAGGCTAGACGTCGGTTTACGTCGCATGGGAATACGACTGTTTTGTACATCAGTGGCATGACCGAAAATAGTCGCATTTTTGTTTTTGATTCTTGGAAATGCCCAATGGACGGTTTATTCAATATACAGAACAACTTTTCACGTTCGAATAAATTGTGTAGATATGGAGATTTAAAAAATAGGTTATGTTACAAAAAAAAATTAAATTTTAGAATTTCAACCCATCCGAGATATTATGATAGAGCTTGAAAAAAGAAAATTTGACACAAAAACCAACTCTGTACCCCCAATATAGTGAAGAGTTATGGTCAAATTTACATTCGCTCTGAGGCAATTTGTCTCTATTGTTTTTTACATAATAAAATTAAACAAAACTGTGATAGGAAAACAGTCAATTTTATGAGATTAGCTTCCTTAACTTGGTGGTAGCACGGATGATAATGGAAAAGCATTCAATTAAAACTTTCATATATAAGTAATTATTGAAACTATATCAAAAAGTAGTTTTGAATCATAAGAATGGTATGCATTTAATGATTAATTATATAATTAACTAATTAAATGTACTAAATACACCATTAACAATCACATTACGAGAAACAGCGAAATGTCATGTTGCACTTAATTGTTTATGCTTCATATTATGTCAAGCTAGAAACCTTCAGATAAGAGCAGGTATCTTTGATTTATTAGAACATTTAATTAAATAATTAATATTTCATTAATAGATCAAATTAATTAATATTTCCTTAATAATAATGTTAATGATCATACTATTCGAATTACCCCGTTAGAAATGATTAGCAGAAACAGCGACAAATGGTGGTGGTTTTACACACTTATTACCAAATACAGTATTAGCATGTGTGTGATTTTAGAAACAGTTGTTAACTTTGTCAATTATATTATCCTTTTGAAAAATTAACAATTCGTAATTTTATACTCACATCCGTAAATTTTGAAATAGAAGTAAGTCCGTTCAAGATGTCAGTGTAGATTATTTAACTTTAATGTTCATCAATGATATGCAGTCAACTAGTAAACGGCAAATCCTCTACATGTGCTGTACTCACATAGAATTGAGCAGAATAACAACTCTCCGTGAAGAAGAATCCGCTGCTAATTGATTACATAGGAATGTCATAATGTTGCATCGCTGGCGTCTTTCAGCGTGAGACCAAATGACACTTGATTAAAACTTTGGTCTCTTAAACTTCTCACACTCTGGCATGTACACAACAAGTCATGATTGTCCCTTCATCCCATGCCACATGGCAAGCTTTTCTGCCCAATATCTTCCCTTGAAGTATATCCTCCAGAACTTCAGTCTTCTGTAAAGTCCAAAATTTGGATAGTCTTTGCGACATCTCAAAGTTTAAGACACACTCTTTCAGCTTTCTCTCATTGTTTGCATTCTTTTGTATAGCGCAAGTGTTCCTTTTCTTTCTTGATGCTTGATGATATCTGCTCCTATTTCAACTGTCTCTTTGCTCTTGTTCCTTTGCACTCTTCCCCATTTGATAGCTTTAATCAGTACTTCCTCTCTGCGTCCTCTGGGAGCCATCCAGAACTCAAACGTGTAGTATCTTGGAGGAGCGCATGCAAGACAGGAGCATAGGGTGGCCATGGAGATGATGTTGGGCAGAGTGATCATGCCCATTATTTCTTCAGAGTCAATATTGTGCCGAGCGAGCAGACCTCGCCCTCTTTAGTGTATGTCTGTCACTTTTAAAGGAAATACTTTGATAGCTTCTCCAAAACCCGAATATGCTTCCAAGCACATTTCATAAGTTGAGTTGCTTGAAGCTTGCAGTTGCTGAAATAGCTAGTAAACTGTACCAACCGTTGCTATCTATCACGAGAGCATCACCAATAAATCAGTAGACGTTGTCAACATGGCACCATGGATATTTCAAAATTTCTTTCAAATGTTCAAGACAGATTTTGACGATTCAATACCATTAATGGCTTGATGCATCTCTGTGAGGTTGAACGCTTCATCCATGGGCCAGTTAGTGTCGTCTCATACGCTAAAATCATTTTCTGGGTCCTTCAACCAAGGCAAAGCTTAGACCTCCCAGAGATCTGCAAAAACTACTCCTTACCAATTCTGTGAAAGTTCCGATATTCTATAATTGATGCGCATTGTGAAATAACATATGGAGGCGATTGCCTCTATAACGTGGTAGGATGTTAGCTTCTTACGTTATTCCTCGCCAGAAATGAAGTGTCTTGGAATCACTGTGCCGTCTTTATAACGCAATTTGCTCATCTGAAACCAATGATGTAGCGCAATTTGCATCACTCCCATTACAGCTTCCCTTGAGTTTCCTCTCTTTTCAGTGCAGTAGTGTTGAAGATGCATCCAGTAGATGTAAATGACAATTAAGTTCATTGAGAGTTTTGTTCCACTCATCGTTCTATGGCGCCGCGATGGCTGCCCATCTATCATCATTGAATTTTGTATGTTGCCATGAGAGAATTTCTTGTTTGCCTGATGTTAAAAAAACACAAATATAGCGTATGTTTCTGCCATACTGTCAACAGTGTCACATATGTGGTGGGCATAAGTCAATTGCTGTACCTCCTGCCTACGGTCGTCGAAGGCAGGGACATGCACTCTGATTTGGTTGTATAAATGTTAATTCATAATATGAGTGCCAATCTGGGGTAGAGTGCATCAAATCCGACAGTAAAATCTTATTGGACATGACCATTCAGCAAGTTGTAATTTCTGCAACGCTCCTAACTCCATTGCCTCATTTCAATGAACTTCTACTGGGATTTTCATGTCTTTCTTCCCTTCCGCTTATACATGGTTTTTATTGTTGGAGGTGCGGTGGGGATGTTGGCACGTTTTTCATATGGAACGTAAACTTTCATTCTGCTTTTAGTTGAATATGTTTTCCCATCAAATTTATCAGGCAGTTTAAGTGTGAGGAAGTTGTGGCAAGTTCTTCATTTTTTGCTGTAACTCCAATTCTGGTGTCAGTAATTATGTTATTCTTCACAGAAGTTATTTTTTAAGTTTTTTTTACTAAAGCATGGGAAGGATGGTGCCATATTAGCAGTTCTATCTTAGCCTTTCGGTTTCAAAAGTTCATTAGTGCTCTTTCAATTCTAAGCTCAGCTTTGGTCACTCAAAGTTCTGTGCTAAAGCATGCCTGTAATTTTGCTTTTAGATCCTTATTTTCAGCTTCTTTTTTTTTTACTCGCTGATCTTGTTTTCTTTTCATGCTGATTATGACACGATTTGGATTTCAAATGCTGTTGCAGGTTACTGATCTTTGCAGTGTACTTCTTTTTAGATGATTTTTTATGTCTGAAGTGAAGTCCATCTTCTTCATCTTGCTCTACTTGGGGTGTAAATTAATTTTGAGCTCCTTGTGACTTTGAAGGGGGCAACAATCAGGAGGAGTCATTAGTTGCTGAGTTTTGGTGTTCAGCGGTGGCGTTGAGTTTCATTCAGCATATCTTGGGATTACCTCTGAGAGTTGCACAGCAAGCAGATGGTGAGGGAAAAGAATTACCGTTCACAGAACTAAGACCACTGTTTGGAAGATCAAACCTTCATCGCATATGATGTGAATTTTGTGAAATTCTACAGGATCGGACAGTTTTGAACTTCAGTGTGATCTATTAGAAGGACCGATTCTGGAATTGATGGACGCAGAGCATTTGAAGAAAAGAAAAGTTTCGAATTAGCTTTTTTTCAACCTGGTGCGACTCTCTCCACTGCATAAAAGAGCAACACCTTCCATTTTAAATCATCATAGACTCAGGCAAACATGGAGAACTTTTCACGATGGAAGCTTGGCAACACGGGCTGAGTATTTGGACTAGGTTTGGTTTACTTTTTCGGTCGGCATCTTTCCTGAAAAGTAAAAAAATATATATATAGAAGAAAAAAAGTGTTGTGTGAAGTGTAACTTATTTTAAATATGTTAATATTATAATATGATTATGATTGGTCTCTCAGTGATGAACTTTAAAAAATAAGATATGAGAAATAAAATATAAAATGACCAGAAATGTGTTGTCAGTATATTATTATTTTCATCAACCTTTTGGATATTTACTTTTTTCCTGGTATTTCAAATAATTATAGGAGTTTCATGAAATCCATCTCTGTGCTCGATTATTTACAAGCGGTATGGAGCTTCCACTACCTAAGACGCTAGTGTATCTGTGTAAAGAGATGATTTTTTTCGCCGCACGTCCCAGCAAACACGTTAGTATGTTGAACACGATATGCGTAAACTCAAGGTTGTTAGAGATTGTTAAATGCTAAAAAAACATCATTCGACAACAATATATGAGTGCGAATCACTTTAAAATCCACACCAAAAAAATGGCCAAAATGTTATTCTTGCACGGAAATTAAAAATATAAATCGGATTTGATCAATTATGTTGATTTTACACCAGCGGTAAGTATTTCACATTAAAATCTGCGATAAGAAGCGGAATGAAAACAGCGATTCATGTATATGAATTACATTGTGTTAAACACATGAATGGTTACTAATACCATATGACAAGCCAGCAAACCGGATGACAAAAATAATTCGCAGGTAAGTGTCAGAATTTAATTATCTCTCGTAATTAAGTATATAAAAGCATAATAAAGTTATCCTACATACCTTTTAGAATTCCGGATATACGATTTCATGGTGCCGAAGGAGGCAGAAATTTTAACTTGGTAGTACTCATGACAAACGAAATTGGGCTGATTGGACAGAAATTCAAAGGACTGTGTAATAACAGCTTATGTTTTTTACGTCACATGGTCCTGACGCTCAAGGGAATCCCCATACCACCAATGAAATGCAGCATTTCAGGGACTCCCCAACAACCCCCGCAGACTACCACATGCCCACTGCAGGATTTTGACAGGGATGACCTTGGTGGTTTGAACATACCTAAAAAAATGCGGCAATGTTTCAAAATTGCGGGATTAGACATTTAAAAACATGGAGACTTGCGGCAATGCATGAAAATTATTGTGCTGTATTCCAATGACGGATATAGAAATGGATTAAAAATAAGTAGATTCTAACTGATGGGTCACAGAGCACAGACCCAGCTGTTGAATAGAATCACCACACAATGACCACTGATCTAACTTCACCCCATACGCAGATGGTGGCATTGGTGGGAGGATGTCGAACCATGAGTTCTCATTGCATTGCTCTAAAAAAATGTCGAAATTCTAAATTAAGTTGCACCATTTCTGCAACATTTTGCTCTCTGTGGAGGAAAGTGCAAAATCATGAAACATAAAAAGAGGCCTTTACTGACAAATCATGAAACATTGAAATCAGGCTTTCAATCTCATCCCGCAAGGAAGCCCAATATGGTTTTGAATATAACAAATTAGATAATTGAAATGCCATATTTGTTTCAGCTTTATTTTGAGCCTATACCAAGTTCATATTTATGAATAAGGTGTAGTTTTGTACCATTCTCTCTGTTGTTGTTTTAGATATAATCGGAAAGACCTTATAGCACCATGATTTGTGTGTCTGTGTGTCAAACTTTTGGCATACACTTATGGTTAAAATGTCGTCTAGCCTTTTAGTGCAGTGATGGATCAAGTTCATGCTTGGTATGCTTATACACTGAGACAAGACAAGGGGTCTTATGTTGGGTAACACATGAGGTCAAAGGTCGTTCAGTGGTCTCTTAGGGTCATATCTTGTGCATGTGGTATACACTTTGGATAAAATGTGTAGCATTCTAGTGCAGTGCTTGGTATACTTATACATTGAGACAAGGGGTCTTATGTGGGGTAACAGATGAGGTCAAGGTCATTCAGGGGTCACTATAATCAGTTGACCTAATTGGGACCACTGTCCCTATTTTTTAAATGTATTTTGGCCCCCCGGAATCCCTTACGACTGTCCCTTCAGAAGATTCTATTGACCAAATGTGTAGCTTTAAAACAACTTCAGTGTTGTTGTGCAGTCATTAACCTTGCATTGATTTAAAGATCAGTATGCATTAAAGTGACAGGAGGAGATTTTTAAAGGATACAAATTTCTCTCAAATTGCACTAAATCGGTTGTAGACCACCTACCGAGAACATTTGGAAGGTTTATTGAACAAACAAGTACAAAAGACAACCGCAGACCTTGTTTTGAACTTGCCTGCTATCATAATCGTTCCCATAGAAAACCATGGTTTGAATTTGTCGTGCACGACAGAAAACACTAAATCATCTTACTACATAAATAAGGTGTGATCTAATACATTGGTAAGCATTCCAAATATGCAAAAAACCCGCGTTCAAAAAAAATTGGGGGCGCTTCTTCCTGGAAATGTCCTCATGTCTGTTTAGGTTAGACAAAACTACACAAACTTGGTCCATGCTAAAATCACAAATACAGGCCTACTCCCCCTCCTCTTTAATCATTGATCTATAGTGATTTAAAGAGACAGACATTTCCAGAAAAATGCACTCATTTTTTATCAAAACTTTTTTTGCATATTTAGAAGGCTTACCAAAATATTTAAAAGCACAAAAGTGAATAAGCCAAAATGTTTTCTTGGTGTGCATAACATGTGCCCTGGTAATTTTTTTTTTTGATCAGCCAATAGACCTTTTCAAATGAACATTGGAAATGTTTGGAGCAAAATGCAATGTACGCAAGCGTCCTTAAACACTTGCGTACATTCAAAAGTGCTTGCCTGTGACGCGCATTAAGCAAAGGCAAAATACACGTAAGTACTGTGCCTAACAGTTGCGTGTGATGACCCATTAGGATGCTTACCCGGGGGGGGGGGGGTAAAAAAAAAAAAAAAAAAAACGCCGATATGGGTCACATTTTCACGCCTTACTATAACAATGGGTCGTTTTTCACACCAGGCTACTATAAGATGGGTCACTTTTTGAGGTCATTGCTACTATATAAATGGGTCCATTTTTCAATTTTTGGTTGCATTTTACTATGAAAATGGGTCGATTTTTCTGATTTTCGCTCAAATCACAACGAAAATGGTTGTTTAGAGATTTTTGGAAAGAGTTACTATGAAAATGGGCCGATTTTGCTAAGATTACTATGAAAATGGTGCGAAATTTTAAAGCCAACTATATAAATGGGTCGAAATTTTGGAACCAACTATATATAAATGGGACATATTTTTGTACGATTTGGTCACTATAAAAATGGGTCGATTTTTTTACCCGGTGGACGCACACCCGTATCCAATTTTGGGTCAAGTACCCCCCCCCCCCACCCGGGGGATGCTTATCGAGGGTCATCAAGTTTGGTAAACTTTGTTTTGAAAAGGTCTATTGCGGAGGAACAGATCATATTACTGAAGACATGTGTAGGGGTTGTATCATTCAACTCCTGATTGGAATTTCTAGGGTTTGAAACGCAGTGCAACCAATGTGTCAAGGCAATTTACCTTGAGTATTGTTTTCCTCTCTTAAGTGTAAACAGGGAGCTGGTAATCACTACATGTAGATGTCAAAAGCATTTGTACCAAATAAAAAGGTTGCAGCCTGGATAGAGCAAAATGATTCTGATATGCCTCAATAATTGTAACAGTCATGCTGGAATCTTAATGGCAAAGCTCATGTTAAAGGTGGGTGCTCCGATTTATATGTATCTTGTTCTCCACATGATATGAGAGCCTGGCACCTGCGTACACTTACCATCAAGTATTGTGGGAAACGAACTTGCGGTTTTTGATAATAGAAGCGATAATGCACATTGCAAGGCCCTATTCACTACTGTGCTAATATTGATGGATAACCACTAAAACGGCAGTTTTTTGTTCATATCTTTGCAAAAGAAGTGGATTTGGAAGCTGAAATTTCAGGACGATAATGAGAAAAATACGGCCTTTCATCTGATATCAAAATTTATACTGCTTCCGGATAAATCAGGGGGTCCCAGAGGTGATCGGAACAAGCACCTTTAATCGCCAACATTTTATTTACACATACTATTGGCAGAGTAAATGTAAATGATTTTCTTTCAGTGGTGTTTTTTGGATGATTCACTTTGCATCAACAATCTTTATAGGTGAGGATAGTCAAGAAGCTGCAAAAGAGATGCTTTATACATTTTAATATTGCATGTATCAGGCACGATCACATTGTGAAGATTTGTGAAGCTTATCAAGGATTTTTTATTGACACCAATGACTGTGTATACAAGTTTACATATTGCTCTTGATTGAATTTGCTGGAGAGCATAGGGCCACAAGTTTGCCAAAAACATCCCTTTTCCATTTTTCTTAAAGAATAAAAATAATTAGTTCTGATAAATTTACATTTGTATTTGAACTTTAAGCTGGTTGTAAGACAGTATAGGAAAAGATGAGTTATGCAATTACTGATGATCATTTTGTAACAATGCAATTAGAACTTTTAAAATGTTGTTATATTGCTTTTTATCCCCCTGGCTTGAAAAGCAGAGGGGGATATTGCGAGGGTGTGCATGTCCGTATGTGTGTTCCAGTTTGGTAAGGTTTTCGTTTTTTTAAATGTTATGTCGCCTTTTAGTAACTTGCCATTTATGTGTATATGTTATAAATATAATACTATTATATTATTCAATTGTTTTTATATTATATATTCTGTAAATGTGTTAGTTTATATTTTTAAACACAGATTTAAAAATCTATTTGTACATGCATTTGTAAATCTGAAAGACCAGTTATCTAGAATGATCATTAAAGGAATTTACAAACAGTCCATAATATGTGATGTGATCTGGGAAAACCCACCACATGTCGCACAGGACAGTTTTGAAAAAATAAAGAAAATACCTTAAAATCTGTTATGTTGTACTTTATTTTTTGTCAGATTGTATAAGGCATAACTTTCGATATGTGTATCATAGAAGAAAGAAGTAAAAAGTTATGGAAACTTTATATTTCAAACTTTGCAATGATAGTCAAAACTCAAAATATAAATTTTGCACCATGTGGCAGGTTTTCCCAGATCGCATCACATATAAGCAAATGACCCTAATAAATAAACCGTCTTAAAACACATGGTATTTGTTAAACTTGCTAAGTGACCTGGGCCAACAATAATGAGCCAAAAAAACAATTACATTGGTGATGGTTTTTGAGATGGTCCAACTGTATGGTTTGAGCCAGCCTGTGTGCAGTCTCTTGGGCGCATATGGTCCAGTCGATAAAAATACCCCACCCACACGCCAAAGGTTGCACGCTTCCGAGTCCCGCTGTGGCCAATGTGTTGCGCCCTTGAGTAAAGCGTTTTACCCTCAATTACTCCTTTCTACCAAGTGGTAATAAATGGGTACCGCAATTAGTAATTGTTGGGAAGGTAACAGACTCATTGTAGAGGTGTAGCAATCCCACTCCAGTAAAATTATATGGTTGGAGTCGCCCACCCCCCCGGCTCAATCGCTTTGAAGAAAGATGGGGCATCCGTTCCTGTATCCACAAGTCCATTCCCTTTACCTTGGTAGTAAATTTGCCATGAATTCCCTCAAGAACGTTTGTCACATTACATTATGTAATGTTGCACATTTCAATGAGGGGGAAACAAGCCAACACAACATGCTCAAAGTCCATTATATCTTAAGCACAAGGGACATGGACCAGGCAAGACAAAAAATGAGAAGATGTATTATCTAAATTTTTGGCTTAAAGGCCCCCCCAGCACTGGCCCATTTTAAAAAAATCTGAAATTTCCCTTTCAATTTGCTCGCAATTGAGTTAGGCTATTGGGAAATAATAGATATATTTTGCAAAAAAAACATAAGATAATGTACCCAAAAGCCAGATAGACATTAATAGAGGTTAAAGACATCCAGGTAATTTGTAAGGCTAACTTTTAAGTTTGCCATAACTTTTTAATCAACTAATGTATCTATGTATATGCTATCATAGATTTGTACACATTGATGTTAAAACCACAAAGGTCACAGACTGGTCAACCAAGGTGCATGTCGTGAGAATCAACTCTGGCATGTGTTTTCTTGTGTTACATGCCATTTCCGCGTTGTCTGCTGAATTAATGTCGCCGGCGACATTAATTTAAAAATTGTTCTGTTTACCCATAACCGCGCTGATTTGGCTGATAATTCAGGTGAGGGCTAATGTATATAAAAGTATAATAACCCTGCAAAAAATATTAATTTTGAAAAATCAGGTTGGTTTTTTATAGGTTTCTCAAGAGCCACTAAAACAATCATTTCAAGACAACCAAGATATCAATTTTTAAAATAGGTTCTACATGAATATGGCAGGGTTTTAATATTCTTCCAACACTCTTGATTTTTTTTAGAGAGGTTGAAAGATTTAATTCAGTCACGCAGGAGGTAAGCACACCTGTGTGTTTCTGCTTTAAAGCTGCCAACAGTTGTCTTGACATGGCTTTCTTGTTTAAATGAGGTAGAATGTTTTTGTATCACTTTCAAGGTGATCCATCTGACACACTTTTTTTTCTGACATACTATGAATTTGAAAACCTTAACAGAATAAACCACATGTTTATTCCATTAAGGTTTCAGAATTCATGTGTGTGTCAGAAAAAGTGTCAGATGGGTCACCTTACAGAAACACCCCACTTTCAGTGCTGTTTTCTAACAAAACATCTAGGCAGTATATATGTACCTTTTTGTGCAGATTTCCTTTGCAAGTAATATGGCATTTTGTAATTTGTATTTATAAGGACAAATTATGACATAGAGCATGTATCTATACTGGTGAAATTTACTGTGTCAGACATGGATTGATCCATCATTAGGTTTACAGGCTGAAATAGAAGTGAGATGGTGTTACAAGCTGCCTGGTTATTCTAGGTCACAAGACTGAACCCCACCACTCGGTCAGGGTCCATTTGCGCTAAGATGCCAAAATTAATTTCAATTTTTATTGAAAATTTTGAAACTAAGGGTGTGTGTGTATGAATTTGTAATCTTGCATAACTAAGTTTGCAGGCCTGTGTTTTTGTATGATATGCAGGTGCGTAGCCAGCCCTGGTTCTGAGGGGGCATTTCCGTAGGTGCAACAAAAGTCCCGATCAAAAGCAAACATTCCCGGTCGCATATGGCAAAAGAATCCGAAAAAGGACTGAATCAACATGAATATCATCCCGTGTTTTTGTGTTCCCGATTTCCCACCCTCAAAAAGTTTCAGAGGGTGGCACTTCTTCCCCCACCGGCTACCGCCACTGCTATTAAAAACATTGCAATCTTTGTATGCTGATTATGGTCATTTAGAGAAAAGTAAATGTTGCTGTACATACTTACTTCACATTTATACTCACAATTTAACTATTCTTGAATGGAAATACTCTCTAACGGCACTATCAGTGATTGCTTAATCAGAAAACAAAAAAAGGACAGAATTTTAGTAGTGGGGGTCTGTAGTGAACAATCTATGTGAGTGTGCAAATCCGGATAAAATTTGTGACTTTTGGTGTCACAGTACTTTACTTGTAATCAAAAAAATTGATGGAAGCCTTGCCACAACCCCTTCATGGCCCCCAGCTTGAGTCAAGGTTACACAGGGTACAATTTTTAAAATGTTCCGATTGTTTGAAAACACACCATTATGTCTGTCTTGTTACAAGGATTCCAAAAAGGTATAGTTTATACTACCTGTGACTTTAATATTTAGGAATTATGGGTCAAACTGTAAAATGGTAAAAAAGTCCATTTTGGTTTGTACATGGGTCAAAAATTAAAAGTTGCTCTCCAATTTTTTTTCAAATGTGGTTGAAATTGTTGGTTTAGCTCATATGACAAGTCCGAATTCCTTACAAGCTTGTGAGAAGCGATTTTCTAATGAGCGCCTGAAGTTCCTTCTTCTTGAATGTAAGTAATGCAGCATCATCCGCAACAACATGTCACGAATCACTATCTTACGAACATTTGTCTTAGCTCTAAGGTGTGCAGGATTTGAATAGCCGTCCATCAGACCTGGTGTGCATGTAGATGCCTTCTGGGGCTGTACCGAATGCTAGCTTCATAAGTACTGAAAAGATATCCAACGAGCGTTGTTGCCAAAACACCTTCCTTGCTTAACACCACTGGCGAATGTCAAACGCTCTGATAGGCTGCCACCGTCACTGTACCGTTGCTTTCATGTCAGTGTGGAAAGAGCTGATGATGCTCAGAATCCCTGGTGGACAGCCATCTCTGGAGGATTTGGAACAGTCCATCCCTGCTAACCCGTCAAAGGCTTTGGTCAGGGTCTATTAAAGCCATGTAGAGTGGCTTCTGTTGTTCTCTGCACTTCTCCTCTCCTCCCCTCCCTGTAGTTGTTTGGCGTATGGATAAGATCATATCGATCGTATATCTGCCAGCACGAAAATCCTCACTGAGACTCAGGATACCCCCTTTCAGCAGCCAGGACT
>JAMKCH010062416.1:0-12756 GCA_023653785.1 Ophioderma brevispina
TGTTGAAAAAAAAAGTTAAAAGCAATTGTTTGTCTGTTGTTGTTTTTTGATGTGGGAAAAAGTGTTCCAGTTGGGAATTTTTTTCGGGTCAGCTGGCTTATGCCAACTTAACATTTTTTGGGTACCCAAGTGTAAACATACCTTTGGACTTTTCATGATGGCTTCATCTGCACTGGTACTCCACTTTCTTTTCCGCTCTTGACGACTTTCCTCTCTTGATTTGTGGCTAGATGTCTCACCGTCTTTGTCCGGGTCAGATTTCTTGTGTCCATCAGACTTGCGTTCATGATGCTTTTTGTGTGCACTGCTACTGGAGCTGCTTTTGTGGTGACCTTTCTCCTTATGTCCCCTGTGCTTACTTGATTTTGATGATTTTCTAGATTCTGAACTAGATTTCTCTCTGTGGGAATTAGTCCTTGAGCTATCATGTGAGCTGGTTTCAGTTTTGTGTGAATCGGCCTTCACACTGTCATCAGGACTGGATCTATGTCTGTGGGAATCAGCCTTTACACTGTCATCAGGACTGGATCTATGTCTGTGGGAATCAGTCTTTTCACTTTCATGTGATCTTTTCTTTTGTGACGAGTGATGTTTGCTTGCAGAATGTGACTTTGATGAGTCCTTGGAAACTCCTTCCTTGTCATCTCCTGTGCTTGAATGTGAGGACTTCTTTGGCTTTGCGGAACTATCAGAACCTTCCACCTTTACATGTACACTACTTGAAGTGACATGATTGCTATCGTTGACTTTACTTGGTGAACTTGAATGGCCGGTTTTACTTGGCGAGTGTCCGCTGCTTTTACTAGGTGAATGGCTAGGTGTACTTTTGCTTGACGAATCCATGTGGCTCTTTGATTTACTAGATGAATTCGACTGGCTGTTTGTTTTACCTTCTGAACTTATATGGTTGTTGCTTTTGCTCGATTTAGATCTATCACTTTTTAAGTCACTCTTTACTCTTTCTTTAGAATCACTCTTTTCCTTAGTCTTTTCTTTTTCTTTGGACTCATTCTTTACTTTTTCTTTAGGGTCACTCTTATTGGGCACTTGCTTTGATGATTTGCTTACACTTGTGGCTGTTTTTGAAGCAGCTGGTTTCTTCTTTTTTCTCACAGGGTAAGTCTGCAAGGCTCCAAGACAATCAGCAAATGACATGCCAGTGTTCTCAAATGTCTTTTCACTATCATCTACTATTCTCTTCTTCTTTTTCTTGGGCCTGACTGGTTTCTTTTCAGTGGTAGAATTCTCTACTGGTGGATCTGGTTTCTTTTCAGTGGTATGATTCTCGTCTTTGATGCTGACATCATCTGGTTTTTCAACCTTGACCTGAACAGTATCACTCATGAGTGATAAGGGATCTTCATATAGAGGTAAGACTGATGTAGCTGTGTAGTTTAACTCATCTTCATACCCATTGAATTGACCAGGCAAGTCAAATGAATCCACTGAAGGCTTCTCAGCCTCGACGTTCTCATCTGATGTAAACCCTGAAGCTTCCGCTTCCTTCTCTGACTTAATCTCTGAAACATCTAATGGCTCCTTCTTGATTTGAATGGAACCACCAGATGCTGAAGAATGTGTAGTTGACTTCTTTTTGGAACTATCCAACTTACGGGAGGAATCTTTTGAATGTTTGGCACTTGTGGGCTTACTTTCAGTTTTAATCTTCTTTGAAACACTGTCATGAGTATCACTTTTAGTTCTTTTATCTTTATCATGCTTTTCCTGTTTCAAGTTCTGAACAGTCTTCTTGACTGAAGATTTGTTTTTCTTTGACGACAGCTTTTCTTTTGCTTTTAATTTTGTGAAGTGGGAATCACTTTCACTACCTGAATCAGATGGGACTTCTTGCTTTAACTTGCGCAGACTATCCAATGGGTGTTCTGTGTCAGAAATAGAATCTTCTGAAGATGAAGAGTGACTGCTATCACTCTCCTGATCTGAATGCTCACTTGCTTTGTCCTCAGAAGCCTTGTCCTCAGTAGCTTTGTCCTCAGAAGCTTTTTTACGCTTGTTTAAACTGTCCAACGGATGTTCTTTAGCACTAAAAGAATTGTCAGAATCTGAAGAATAGGTACCATTCTGATACTCTTCCGATTCTGAAATGTCTTGTTTGGACCGATCTGGTGAATTACCTCTCTCACTATTGGAGGATTCAGAACTTGAACTGCTTCCTGAGCTTCTTGTGTGTTTATGCGACCTCTTCCTGTTTAGCTTACCACTGCTTTTTTTCTTCGTCCTATCTAACGGATGTTCTGTACCACTGAGAGAGTCCTCTGAATCTGAATCACTTTGCACATGATGTAAGTTTTCCTTTCTCGACTTAGATTGCTTGTATGATCGCTTCTCTACAGACTTTTGTTTAGTCTTTTTATTCAAGTCATCTAATGGATGTGACTTGGTATCAACAGAGCTTTCAGAGTCCGAATCTGAGCTCGGCGTCCTTGTGTTTTGCATAAAGTCATTGTAACTACTATCTAATTTAGCTGTACTTGAATTACCTGCATAAACAGTTTCTACTAATAGTCCCCGATTTGGGGAAGTGCTTTTTGTCTTTTCACTTAATTTCTTGGCTTTTTTGGAACTTGCATGCTTATGGGTATCTTCAGCTTTCCTTTTTGGAGGACTCTGTGAAGGAATGTCTTTCTTCTTACTATCAACAACAGCCTTGTTTTTACTCTCCTGTGTAGTGCTTTTGTTAGAGGTCGCCTGATTCGGGGGCTTAATTTTCTTAACGTTCGAGTCTATCCCTTTTTCAGTTTTGATTTTGGTAGGAGGTGACACAGACTCAGATGACTTCTTCTCAACTTTGACACTCTCAGTTTTTTTCTGTGGTTCACTAGGCACTCTTGATGCTTCTGGTGGATGAGTTTTAGCGGGGGCAACTCTGTTGGTTTGGCGCACCATATCCTTCCATTTTTGAACCAGGCCACGTGCCATGCTGCCTATTTTGCCCTCTTGTTTACGCAGACCATTTATGTCCCTGCCGATACCTGTGTTCTGTGAAAAACAAAATATATCATTGATTATGTCTCTCTTTTCAGAAAAGCTTGCACTCATCAATGATATATCATTTTTTGCAAGTCGTATTGGAACTATGAGCGTACATACAGTATTTTACACTAATGTGACTTGAAATTTTAACTACTACTACCCCTGGCTTGTTAGCTTATTTGGTAAGAGCGCTGTGCCAGTAGTATGGAGGTTTGCCTGATTGAGTCCGACCAAGCACGCTTTTTTTTAACACTCTAGGGAAAGATGAATAAATAAATTCAATGTGAATTGTACATCATAAATATACACCCCCAATAACTTTTGCTAAGATAGCAACAAACACCTATACCTACACCTATAGATGTAGGCTGGTATTCTGAAAGGGAGTCTAACTTTAGATTTTTGTTTAAACCAGGGTTAGTCCTACATGAGTTGACCTTTTTTCCTTTCAAATACTTTGAAAGTTAGATATAACAGCTGAGAAAATTCTTGGCCCATCCGTGAAAAATTTTCTCAGCAGTTACAGCGCATTTTAGAGTATGTTGGATGGAAAAAGGGCCACTCATGTAGGACTACCCTGGTTTAAACAAAGGTCTAAAGTCAGTCTCCCTTTCAAAATACCAGCCATATTCTTTAACAGAAGGCATTAGGACAGTACACTGTATATTAAATATTAACAAGTCACATTGGTTTGAAAATATGGTATATGCAATGTGACTTATGACTTGTATATACACTTAATAGATTTAATCAAAAGCTATCAACAAAAATAAATAACCAGTTTTTGTATAGATATTGTATGAAAGACTGACAAGCAACAGATAAACTGAAATATTCATGAGAGCCTAAATTCCGCACAAATAGTGACGAAATGACAAGCGGATTGTGCTTGAAAGGTTGATTTTAAAAATTACACTATTTCAGATTTTCAATGGGTGTTGTGTAAGGTTTCACTGCATTGCATGTGATAGAGTCAGACCTCGAATTACAAAATAAAACCTACATGCATTTTGTGCATGCAATGTGTAAATGTAGAAAACAAATAGCACATGCACAATCATGCTGATATAATGAAAATGAAATTTATTTATAAATTAACATACACACTGTGCATGTAGTACAGAAACTTTACATGCACAAAAAAAAGTTACGTGCAATTGTGCACCCAAGGATTCACACCAGTAAATAACGTGAGAAACCGGTAAGTCCAGCCCCCACTGCAAATGAGGTGGTTTTTTTTTGGTGACCCTCGCCTAAGTATACCCTTAAAACTGAGAGAAATGGCGAGATCTGGGTTGCAAATCATGGTTGCTATCAATATTAAGTATAAAATCTGTAGGAATATCAAAAAAAGGTTGTCATTGATATGTTATTTTGATCCGACAAACCAATTTTAACCGTATTCTTACAGGGAACACCTGACTGAAAAAGTGCTGTGACCTCCAGGATCCACGGTGCATGCTAGTCTTGGCAGTCCAGTCGCTCGAAAATTTTGGGGATAACTACCCTAATTTCATGATTGATTTTTTTTTTTTTTTTTTTTTGCACAAATAGTGACGAAATGACAAGCGGATTGTGCTTGAAAGGTTGATTTTAAAAATTACACTATTTCAGATTTTCAATGGGTGTTGTGTAAGGTTTCACTGCATTGCATGTGATAGAGTCAGACCTCGAATTACAAAATAAAACCTACATGCATTTTGTGCATGCAATGTGTAAATGTAGAAAACAAATAGCACATGCACAATCATGCTGATATAATGAAAATGAAATTTATTTATAAATTAACATACACACTGTGCATGTAGTACAGAAACTTTACATGCACAAAAAAAAGTTATGTGCAATTGTGCACCCAAGTAATTCGAGGTATGGATAGTGCCTATCAACAGTGCTAATTTCAATGACAATTCTTTTTCTTGCAAATCTTCAAAGCACTCAGGATATTGATTGACTGGAATGCATTGCTAAGAATGCTCGGTAAATTTAAATTTCACTTTCTAATGCATGAGGGTCTTCAGGCTTTGAAACACCAGTAGAGGTTTGTCATTTTGTAATTAAATTCCTTGACTAATAGCTCAAATGAAAGATAAACCCTTTGTAAGCAAATGTATATTCTAATTTCCTTGGTGCTTGTCAGTATTTTAGACAATATCAATTTCTAAAGCTGGTCAGTTATTTTGTTGTTAGGTTTATCACTTTTCTACCAACTCAAAAAAAATTGTGGCTCAAATGGTTAGAGAGGTTACTGGTTCAAATCCAGCCAAGGGCACCCAGGGGTGTTTCAATGTTCAGGTGTAAAAGGAAAAAACTTATTATTTTCATGATTCACACTGACTTGTTTCATTTCATATTGTTCCATCCTTAAACTTAATTGTGTGAAAATTAAAGCAATTTCATTGGTTCTAGTTTCGAGTGAAAACTTGAAGGCATTGCCTGGTGTCGAACATGTGGGGTCTATACATTGAGATTATGTTACATGTTACACAAAACCCCATTTATATTTCCTGATCCCAAAACTTTTAGGAAGTGACGAAAACTGAAATCTATTGTAGATGAGTGCAAAAATTGATACATCAGCAGTTGATGCTTGATGATGAGTAACTGACCCGAGATGACAAATATTGAAGTATATTATCATAAACGTACATTGATGCATTTTGACAGTGAACATAATTGTGTCTTACCTGTTTTTTCCTGGGTTCGATAACCGGCATATGGACGGGCTTGTAGTCAGGTTGTATGTCTGGTAGATTCAGTGAAATTTCTGTGGGGTCTCGTTGTCTGTAATAAAACAAAACAGGCCACAATAGTGTTAAAGGTTTGACAATTTCTGATTTGTCCGCATTTTTATGGGAAAACCAAGTCAGATCTTCATCCATGTTACCATGATTTTTCTCCCGAGAGAAGACATCCATAGATTTCCTAACATATCCAGCATGTGATAAGACTAAAGCAAAATAAGAACTATAAATCTGGAATAGTTATGTTGGAGACTTCCGTCTGTACAGACAGATAATGATAAGTGCAATGTTGTCAAGCACTGCTGTTTCTGGTTCCATTTTGTAAATTTTTTCTTTTTTAAAAATACCTTCTGAAAACAATTTCTATGAATTTTATCCTTCAATTAAGGACACATTTGCAAAATTGGATTGCATCTCGGTCAAGGTTCACCTTTGTTAAAATTGTGACGAGAGGACACAACATCATACATACATCATTCATACAGATATCCTTACAGCATACAACCGAATGCTATGCGCACCTTCCAAGTAACAATGGCGGCCAATTTAAAACACTCACATTATTTTTAGAAGCACATTCTGAACAAGGGGGAAAAGGACAAAGTATTGTTGAAAAAAAAGTAAAAAGAGATTGTTTGATTCTGTTGTGTTTTTTGAGTGTTTTACAAAAGTTGTTTACAGTGGGAATTGTTTTGGGGTCAGATGGCATATGCACTTAACATTTTTCGGTACACAAATGTAAAGCCATACCTTTGGACGTTCATGATGGCTGTATCTGCATGGTAATCCACTTTCTTTCGCTCTTGGCGACTTTCCTCTCTGAGTGATGGATGGACGTTCACGTCTCTGACCGGGTCAGATTTCTTGTGTCATCAGACTTGCGTTCATGATGCTTTTTGTGTGTGCACCTGCTAGGAACTACTTTGTGGTGGACTTCTCCTTATGTCCTTTGTGCTACTTGATTTGATGATTTTTGCTAGATTCTGAACTAGATTTATCTGTCTTGTGGGATTAGTTCCTTTGATTACTTATCGTCGTGAGGTCTTGTTTTGGATTCAGTTTTGTGTTGAATCAGCCTTCACACTGTCATCAGGACTGGATCTATGTCTGTGGGAATCAGCCTTCACACTGTCATCAGGACTGGATCTATGTCTGTGGGAATCAGTCTTTCGCTTTCATGTGATTTTATTATTGTTGATGAGTGAGATTTGCTTGAAAATGTGATTGTGATGAGTCTTTGGAACTCCTCCTTGATTCATCTCCTGGCTTGAAGGTGAGGACTTCTTTGGCTTTGCAGAACTATCAGAACCTTCATATTTACATGTTTACAGGCTACTTGAGGTGACATGATTGCTATTGCTGACTTTACTTAGTGAATTGATGGCCGGGTTTACTAGGGAGTGTCCGCTGCTTTTATTAGGTGATGGCTAGGTGTTACTTTGCTGACAATCAATGGTGGCTCTTGAATTACTAGATGGAATTCGACTGGCTGTTTGTTTGACCCTTCTGAACTTATATGTTGTTGCTTTTGGCTAGATTATTAGACCATCACTTTTTAAGTAACTCTTTCCTCTTTCTTTAGAATCACCTTTTCTTACTCTTTCTTTTTCTTTGGACTCATTCTTTACTTTTTCTGTAGGGGTCACTATTTTGGGCAAGTGATTGGATGATTGCTGCATACACTTGTGGTGTTTTTGAAGCAGCTGGTTTCTTCTTTTTTCTCACAGGGTAAGTCTTGCAAGGTCCGAGACAATCAGCAACATGACAGGCCAGTGTTCTCAAATGTTTTTGTTAACTATCATTACTTATTTATTCTCTTTTTCTTGGGCTGACTGGTTCTCTTTTAGTGGTAGACTTCTCTACTGGGGTCTGGTTTCTTTCGAGTGGTAGGATCTTTTCTGTAGATGCTGAATCATCTGGTTTTTCAACCTTGACAGGAACAGTATCACTCATGAGTGAATAAGGGATATTCAGAGAGGTAGACTGCTGTAGCGTTAGTTTAACTCATCTTATACCCATGGAAATTGACCAGGCAAGTCAAATGACTCCACTGAAGGCTTCTCAGCCTCGACGTTCTCATCTGAGTAAAACCTGAAGCTTCCGCTTCTCTCGACTTAATCTCTGAAAATTTAATGGCTCCTTCCTTGATTTGATGGAAAACCACCAGAGGCTGAAGAAGGTTGTAGTTGATTCTTTTGGAACTATCAACTTACGCGGAGGGATCGTTGAATGTTTGGCATTGTGGCTTACTTTCAGTGTCTAATTCTTTCTTTGAAACAGATCTCTGAGTATCACTTTTAGTTATTTTATCTTAGCATGCTTTTCCGGTTTTTCAAGTTCTGAACTCAAGTCTCTTGACTGAAGATTGGTTTTTCTTTGATGACAGCTTTTCTTTTGTTTTATTTTGTGAAGGGGGAATCATTTACTCCTGAATCAGATGAGACCTCTGCTTTACTTGGAGCCTATCCAAGGATGTTCTGTGTCAGAAAATAGAATTTCTGAAGCGAAGAGTGACTGCTATCACTCTCCTGATCTGAATGCTCACTTGCTTTGTCCTCAGAAGCCTGGTCCTCAGACGCTTTGTCTTTTCGTTGTTTTAAACTGTCCAACGGGATGTTCTTTAGCAATAAAAAGAATTGTCAGAATCTGACGAAAGGTACATTCTGAACTTTCCGATTCGAAATGTCTTGTTGGACCGATCTGGTGAATTGCCTCTCTCACTAGGAGGATTCAAGAATTGAATGCTTCCTGAAAGCTTCTGGTGTTTATGCGGACCTCTTACTGTTAGCTTACCACTTGCTTTTCTTCGTCCTATCTAACGGATGGTCTGTACCACTGAGAGAGGTCCATTGAATCTGAATCAATTGCACATGGATGTAAGTTTTCTTTTCTCGACTTAGATTGATTGTTATGATCGGTCTCTACAGACTTTTGTTTAGTCTTTTTATTCCAAGTCATGAATGGATGGACTGGTTCAACAGAGCTTCAGAGTCCGAATCTGAGCTCGGCGTCCTTGTGTTTTGCTATAAAGTTCATTGAACTACTATTAATTTTAGCTGTACTTGAATTACCTGCGTAAAACAGTTTCTACTAATAGTCCCCGATTTGGGGAAGTGCTTTGGTCTTTCACTTGAATCTGGCTTTTTGGAAATTGCATGCTTTGGGTTATCTTAGCTTTCCATGTTAGGAGGACCTGTGAAGGGACTGTCTTTCTTTACTATCAACAGCAGCCTTGTTTTTACTCTCCTGTGTAACTCTTTTGTGACGAGGTTGTTGATTTGGGGGCTTAATTTCCGTGACGTCGGTCTATACCTTTTTTCAGTTTTGATGTTGGGAGGTTGGTGCACAGACTTCAGATGACCTTTCTTCTCAACTTTGACACTCTCAGGTTTTTTTCTGTGGTCACTAGCAATCTGTGCTTCTGGTGGCATGAGTTTTAGCTGGCGCGCAACTCTGTCTGGTTTGGCGCACCATACCTTCCATTTTTGTGAACCAGGCACGTGCATGATGCCTAAGTTGCCCCTCTGTTTACGACGACCATTATGTCCCTGCCAATCCTGTGTTCTGTGAAAACAAAAAGATCTCATTGCATGCGTTTTTTTTTTTTTTTGTTTTTCAGAAAAGCTTCATATTGAAGTCGTATTGGTAACTAGCGCATACATACAGTATTTTTAAAAACTAATGTGTACTTGAAATTTTAATACTACCACCCCTGGTGTTAGCTATTTGGCAAGAGCGTCTGTGACCAGTCAGGCCAAAAAAAAATTGTTGTATTGGAGTAACAGGCCAGTGCCAAAATAGGGTAGGCGGAGGATTTTTTTTTTTTTAATATGCATATTACTCCATCAAATCATCACACATAGTCATGTATGTTATTAATATTGATACTTTTGCCTCTTATTATGGCAAAAATCTTACAGAGAAGTTGCCAAAGTTACACCAGACACAGAACACCAAAAAAACACAAAATATTGAGAAAATTGGTTAAAAACCAGGGTAAAAACAACGTTGAAAAATAAGATTTTGAAAATCAATAAAAGACTTATTTAGGGTAGGTATACTTTGTACAGGGCTTGATTTCAAAATTAGGGTAGTTATAGGGCGGGCTGGTTACCCCATACAAACAATTTTTTTTTGTTGCCTAATATGGGGTTGCTGTTTGAGTCCGACCAAGCCACTTTTTTTTTTAACACTCTAGGGAAAGATTAATAATATTTCAATGTCGGTTTTTTCCTTTGTACATCATAATATAACTCCCACTAACTTGTGATAGCACAAACACCTATACCTACCCTCTAGATATAGCTGGTTCTGGAAGGAGTCTACTTTCGACCTTGTTTAAACCAGGGTTAGGACCTGCAGATGGAGTGGCCTTTTTCCTTTTTTCAAAAAATACTTGAATTAAATGTAAAACAGGTGAGAAAATCTCATGGATGGGCTGTTAAGGCCCATCCATGAATAATTTTCTCACCCGTTATTACAGTGCATTTTTAGCTTATGCTGGATGGAAAAAAAGGGTCACATGTAGGATACCCTGGGTTAAACAAAGGTCTAAAGTTAGTCTCCATTTCAAAATCCCAGCCATATTCTTTAACAGAAGGGCAGTAGGATGTATATTAACATATTAAAACAAGTCACATTGGTTGAAAATATGTATCGGAATGTGACTTATGACTTGTAAATACACTTCATAAGTTAATACAAAACCTATCAACAAAAACAAAATAACCAGCTTTTTGTATAGATTATTGTGTGAAAGAATGACAAGCAAAAGATAAACTGAATATTTATGGAGAGCCTCCAAATTCAGCCAAATGTGATGAACAAAGACAAGCGGCATTGTGCTTAAGGTTTGTTTTAAAAATTATAGGACTTTTCAGATTTCAATGGGTGTCGTGTAAGGTTTCACTGGCAATTGCATGTGAATTAGAGCCGCACTCGAATTACAACAAATAAAACCTCATGCTTTTGTGCAAACAATGTGTAAAGTAGAAAACAAATGGAATGCACAATAATGCCTGATATAATGAAAATAAATTTTTTATAAATTAACATACCCACACTGTGCAGTGTACAGAAACTTACCATGCAATAAGAAAACGTTACGTGCATTTGCATCCCACGTAATGAGGTCGGTAGGATAGTGCCTTAAACAGTGACTTAATTTCATGACATTGTCTTTTTCTTGCAAATCTTCAAAGCACTCAGGATATTGATTGACTGGAATGCATTGCTAAGAATGTCGGGAATGTAATGCACTTTATCATGCATGAGAATGTTTTAATAGGCGCAAAGTGTCATTTTAAAAAAAAACGGTGTTCGGCTTTGAAACACCAGTAGGGTGTGTCATTTGGTATTTAAGTCCTTGACTAATATCTAAAATGAAAGATTTTAAACCCTTTGTCAGCAATGTCTATTCTAATTGCCCTGGTACTTGTCGTTTGGAGACAATATCAATTTTATAACGTTGGTTCAGTTCTTTTTGTGGTTAGTTTATCCATTTTCTACCAACCAAAAAAAATGTGGCTCAAATGGTTAGGAGAGGCTGCTTGTCAATCCAGCCAAGGGCACCCAGGGTTTGTGTTTCAGGTTCAGGTTTCAAAAGAAGAAAACTTTTATCTTATTGCACACAAACAATTACGATTAAATGTCAAAAGGATACTAGGTAGACAACCTTGTAGGGGGGGAGGGGTATATGATTTAGGATCCAAACAGTATTTGGGGAACTGCTATGTGATTTTCTATGGCAGTTTCAGTACCAGAAACATTAATTACAAAAATCATATCTAAACCTTTATTCAAAAAATATCAATATATCGTGACCATGTTGGTAAAAATTATGTACTGAAAATTGTCGGGGTGCATTGCATGGTTAAATTTGTTGTCAGAAAACATGGGGGGTCCTATACATGAGAGAATTAGTTACATATTACACAAAACCCCATTTTTGGTTCGTCCCCCAAGTTTAGTTATGTTATTCCAAAGTGCTAGAGGACAAATCACTGAATGCTGGAGCTGAATAATAAGATGAGTGGCATAAAATCTGAGGATTTCATTCACTTACCTGTAACTATCTCCATGTAATAGGGACTGACATTAATTTCTTCAAGATCTTAATCCTCTGTGAAGAAACATGCTTCTTTGATAATTTAAAACAAGTTTTACAACCAATCAACTTAGTTTACATGGAGGTGTTGATGTCTTTCAAAAGTGGCATTGGAAAGAGCGCAATTAAACTATTGATTGCGTAGGAGGATTTTTATATTGTCAGTAAAGTTAATGTTTGTCTTTTGACAAAATGCCACTACTTTTCCTTTTTTTTGTAAATTTGTTCTTAGGAAACCTGGAAATTATGTCAAAAACCGTTACAAACATTAAATTTTTGATAGTAATCGCATGTAAAAAACCATAAAAAAATAACAATGATCCTGTTGATGTGCACCAAAATTTCAACATATTTCAATTTGTGATTTGTTCAGAACTACCAAGATCAATCGCTTGCAGGGGACTTTTTTTCTTTACAACATTGGGACTGAGCATGGCATCAGAAAAATGTAAAAGACCTGCAGTTCTTCAACCCTTGTGTCCTGCCTTTCGTGGTTCCACTTTCCTACTCATCTTTAAAAAACTTTGTTGCACCTCAGAAGACACCTTGAGCTTTGCATGCGACCTTAACTAATATTCAGATTGAAGGTTCCAACGTTGAATGTTATGCCCAAAGTTTGGTTGCCATCGACCATCACTTTACCAAATTATGACCAAATTTAATTTGCCAGACCATTTTATAACTTGACCTCATGAACTTCTGACCTGTAATGTGACCCATTGACCTCATTATATTATTAAAGGTTTCCTATAGTGGTATCTATGGCCCAAGTTCGGTAGCAATAACAATTGCTAACAAGTCAACATATTTGAACTTGTAGCCTTGAATGGAGAAACTTATCCCCAACTTTTCGAAACACGTCAGGACGGGTAGATGGCCAGGGGGGGCAGATCGCAGAGGGGCAGCTTGGTC
>JAMKCH010062419.1:0-164840 GCA_023653785.1 Ophioderma brevispina
TATGACGGATGTCTGGTGGAGCAATTCCTGCTAGGATGTATATTGGTGTTTGACGAAGACATCCTGTGATAAGCTGGCAGGAGGCATTTAATGCTGAATCTTTCCCATACAGGGCAAGCATACTCTGCACATGAGTAGCACAGGGCAAGTGCCGCTGATCTTAGGGTATGTGGGCGAGCACCCCATCTTGTGCCAGTGAGTTTGTTCAATATATTGCGTGAACATACTTTACTCTTCGTCTTCTTGATGTGGGTCTTATAAGAGAGAGTGTGGTCCAAGGTAACTCCTAGGTAGACAGGGTTATCACAGTGCTCCAGGGTTGTACCAGACCAGGTTACATTAAGCTGACGTTTTGCTTCACGGTTGCGTAGATGGAAAGCACACACATGTGTCTTGGATGGATTTGAACGTAGGTGGTTTTTCCTCGTAGTAAGGAGTGACTTCATCCAAAGCTTTGGAGATTTTCTCTCCTCAACAACTGTGAAGTCTGCATCTTGTGCACTAACTCCAAGATCGTCAGCATAGATAAAACGACAGATTCGCCACTAAACCTCTTACGGTATAGTTTGATCTTCTTGGGCTTCTCGCTGCACTTTGCCATTTAAAAGCAGTTGGTGGACAACTTGATTGGGTGTAACATTTGACTGCTGTGGAGGTTAGGTTGGATCCCCTTGAAGCTTTCGGATGGTAGACCATGCTTTCTTGCTGTTATGGGTCATATCGCTTGCTGTATTGTTTACGGTCACATCTACTTTATCTCATCTGCTATGATTTAGGACTCATACCAAATACTCATAGACTACCCTACAGGCAGTTTTAAATGGACTCGTACAAAACAGACTGCGCTACAGTTCCACAGTGGTGTAGTCATGGGTTGTTATATGTACATAGGACAGTGTTTTTGTTATCTTCTTAACAAAGTTTTAATCGGATGTTTAATCATGTTGGCCCATTCCACTTCAATGTATGATGATGAACAAGGATACTATAATGCATTTATCTTTCTCGGTCAGTGACATCGCTGTGATTCAGTTCCCCAAAGCATTAAATCGCGAGCATTGATTGAAAGCACTGGCATTTTAAATTAAAGTGTGGCAGGAGATGTAGTCATCTGGACTCATACTCCACCTACAACGATGAAGAATATAGCCTCAGTTCAGTTGACTCTTTAGTCCATTGACTCTTCAGTCCACATTAGTTTCACGCTTTATTCTGTTGTTGTCTGTGGAGCCTGGACTTTTTACACCTATGCAAAAGGAGATAATCCGGGCTCCATAGCATTTATCTTTCTCGGTCAGTGACATCGCTGTGATTCAGTGCCCAAAGCATTAAATCGTGAGCATTGATTGAAAGCACTGGCATTTAAAATTAAAGTGTGGCAGGAGATGTAGTCATCTGGACTCATACTCCACCTACAACGATGAAGAATATAGCCTCAGATCAGTTGACTCTTCAGTCCACATTAGTTTCACGCTTTATTCTGTTGTTGACAATGAATAATGCGTGAAGAGTCAACTGAATCAAATGCCCTATTCTTTACTGTTGTAGGTGGACTATGAGTCCTGCGGACTATAAAAACTTCTACATCAGCACTTAGATGTACAAGAAAAATACCTGCCCTATAAATGCCCTATGAATAACTTATATTGAAATAAAGTTATACAAAAAATGACTTTTACAGTCTCATAGGCCTAATGGCAGCCATTTGAAAAACAAGATGGAGTGGAAGAACTATATCTTAAGATTTTTACTTCTGAAGAGAAAATCCAAAACATCTTTATATAACACCTTGACTAGTTAAATGGAGGCTGGACACTGAAATTTAAATTTGTATGAACTCACCACGGAAATGACTGCTGAAAATGTACACACATATATACAAATTGGTGAATGGAAGCATTTGCTAAAACTAAAATGCTGCCAGTCGTAATGTTCAATTTTTAATCTAGTTTTATCATTGTGGGTGTTAACACTAACACGAGTTCCCACCCGGCACCAAATAAAACTAGCTTCCTAGCACATTCACAACTACGAGTTATGTAATATGATTTGAAAATTACATAAATGGCGGGGACATTTTGAAAATCAAGATGGTCGCCCATCGCCACCCTGGGGACTTCTCATCAAAACTATTTTTGTTCTCTGAGGGACCTACTTAAGGTGTCTAAATAGTTGTGACTGCTGTAATCATTGGGAAATCCCAGGGGACTTCAAATCAAACCACAGCCCCCTAACTAGTAGGCTACGCGGGTTCCTACGAGGTAAGCCAGATTTACGAGTTAAAAACGACGTTTGGTCATCAGTACACGTAGCACACTCGTCGTGGGGGAAATGTGAACAATCTTAATTTTTCCATGTATAAAAAGCTGTCCATGCATACTAATTACTGTGTGGAATTGCTAAGCTCAAATTGATGTCATTAATTCATATAGAAATCTCAATTATGTAATAAAATTCCACATCCGGAATTTTGTATACGTAGGCTATCCTATGGTACTTTAGGACACAAATCATAAATATTTAACTAATCACTGACGTTTCATCTCAATCTTTGTGATGGAATTGAATTTTAGATGATTACTTCGTTCGTTCGTTCGTCGTTAGTTGCAAGTCCAAAAATCACAGTGTAGATCGTCTTTAACCAGCTGATGTGTACTCATACAGGTGATCAGAGCCTGGAATTCAATCTTAGGACTTGTAAACCTCACAGTTAATCTATGATGTGGCTAATTTTTTGTGGCTCTCCACAATCGCAGTTTGGTGATGTTCTACTCCGATCTTGTGAAAGGAGTTCTTGTACGACAACGCGTTGAGTCTGTTGAGTGGGACCCATGCTTTCCTATCACGGTCACAGCCTTGGGCTTGCTAGATGGGGCTGTCCACAAACTGCTTTAGGTTCAAAGTAGAGGATGACAATTGCTCATACCATCTGTCATTGATCCCAAAATGATCGATAGGGATACTGTGACTGCCAGTGTCAGGATTGGGTAGCAAAGTGATTCCGTGGAATGCTCTGATCCTCAAAGGGTGTTGGTGGGGATTAGGCTTCCAGGTTCATCACATTTCTTGGCGAGCTTGATGTATGAAGGTTCCTCACAAGATTGTGGGAGCTATGCCAGACAGAATTGGGAGGTATTTCTACAGACGTTGCCAATAAGGCAACCCTAACAAGTCTCATTGAATCATTCAGAACGACATCAATCTTGGGTGAATGTACGCTGTGACTCCTTACTGGTGCAGCGTATACAGCAGTGGAGTATGCCACGGCAAACAGTTGATGTATGTAAGGTGATCAAGGATGCACCCTATCCAGTTCCGGCGAGCATTTTGAGGAGGTGACACGAGACTGCGTATGTGGCGCGGGGCCTTGTGTTGAGTGAAAGTAAGGCTGCGGTCCAATGTGACGCCAAGGTACTTGGTGTTGGGTCATGTGACAGCATTTTCTCCATCTAGGTGATTTAGTTTCTTTTTGCGATTTCGCCCATTTGCCAGGTGAAAACAGAGCTGACGGTCTTGGGTTGGTTTGCCTGAGTTTGTAGTGCCATCGGTGGAAGAATTGGCTTACAGGGATTGAGTCTTTTGCCAGCACTGGGTTTAAGGATCAAAGGAGTCAAGCAGCTATTACAAGTGCCGTGTCGTCTGCGTAGGAGTACTGCGGACAATCTCCCTTTGGCATGTATCTGAGACGTAGATGTTGAAGAGAATGGGTGCAGGACAGAACCTTGTGGGACACCATTCCGAAGGTTGCGCTTACTACTGCGTTGCAGTTGATGTCTCCAGGACGAAAGTTCTGTTTGGATGAGCCAGCATAATAACTGACAAGCCTTGACATCAGGGAAGATTTGAGTAGCTTGAGGTAGAGGCTACGGATGCCAGAATGTATCGTACGCAGCAGTAGGTTCAATGAAGACTGCCTCCAAACTTCTGCTTAGTTGGACAGGGCTGTCTCGTGATGTCATAAAATATGTATGCTATCTGTCAGTTGTTGATTTACCTTTCGAAATCCAGCTTGGGTGCGGGGTAAATTTGCCTCGACCGTATCTGATCATGCCGAGATCAGTCGCTCAAGCCGCTGATAGATGTGACGATAGTAGGCGAGATGGGTCTGTAAACTCTGGGTTCCGTTGCTGGTTCTTGGGCTTCAGGATTGCAATGACCTTTGAAGTTCTCCATCTGGAGGGAATAGTTAATGTTCCCATGCAAGTAGAAAGGAGGGGTTGGAGCCATCGCACAGCTTCCGGGTCCATATTCTTCAAGAATTCTGTATGGATGTTGTATTGCCAGGGAGCTTTCCAATTCTTGAGACTTTAATGCTTCGGTGTGATCTCATCGTAGGTGAATGGTTGCGACATGAGGCTTGACGGTGGAGAGGTTTGTGGAAGCTGTTTAATCTTGCATTAACAGCACGAGAGTGGGATTTCGCCTGTGGAGAGTGGTCTTGCCACTTTCCCATTTTGACAAGTTACTGAAGCGATGGAGTTTGAAGAGACAGGACACTGCTTAGATGGACAGCTACGCCCGGTGAGCTGGTTGATGTGTTCCAGGCTTGCGGCTTGCGGGGTAAAGTTGATAATGGATATCTCCTCCTCCATCTGGTGCGTCTCCTTTGGCCAAGCAGATCCAGTAGCTGGTTACCCTTTGCTGTTCTCTCAAGATCGCAGTTGGTAACAAAACGTTTGTATAACTCGTCGCATTCCTTGTCCCAAGAGGGGTGTAGGGATTCTTGCCTCTTTGAATGGCCAACATTTAGTGCTTTGGTCGGGCACCAGGAGCAGAAGCTCAGAATATGCATCGTTGATTTTTGGTGGTGCGACTTTCTTTACTGGTCTGTGTCGTTTTTTTTCTGTTTTCTTTTTTCTTTTTGGTTTAGATGAAGCCGGGTTGGCAGCGTGGATGCCAGTTCGCTGGTGAGTTGTTGGAACTTGGGCCAGTTGGCTTCCTGAAATTCCATCTCTTTCTGTAGAGGTGGAGTCTGGACCTTGATGTCAATGGTGACCAGGATAGGGCATGACCTGATCTAGGGCCCAAAAATCCAGGGAGGACCGCTTTGGAGCAGCGGGATCGGTGTCGACTGGTGCTGTGGACAGGTCGGACAGGTCCATCCGTCCCATGACTGCTAGACTAGAAGGTAGGTGGATCCGTACTATCAAACAGCATTGGAGGTCTTGGGCTTAAATCCATTCAAGAGCCGCTTTCCCATCTTGTCAGGATGAGTCTCCCACTGCTGATTCTACAGTTGAAATCTCCGCAGAAGAGGAGCTCCGCTGGAAACTATAGAGGGAGTTGAAGTCTGCCTCAGCTGTGGTGCTTATAGAGTTGTGTGAAGTGGGGGGGGATGTCCCATTGATTCAAATTTTATTCACTGGATCGGCGAATTATTGAAGATTGCCAGGGTTGATCTCACTGTATTGCCTTGCTTCAACATAGGAAGCGATCCCAGGCTTGTTGTGACGGAATGAAGCAATAAGGTCAAAACCTTCGATTGGCAGCTTCTCTTCAGATTCGCAGTGAGTTTATTGGAGGAGAGGAATTCACGCGTTCTCAGGAGAGCTGTAAGATGATGTCACGTTTAGCATGGGTGAGAACCTCAACGTTCAGCTGCAGGACACAAACTTTGGTGCTTGCCATAAGGAAGGTTCCTCTGTGAGAGCTCAGCCGCTTAGAATTGAGGGTGGGGCTTCAAGATGTTACTGTGGTGTTTTAAAGCACGATGTTTGGACCTAAGTTGTTGAATCAGTTAGCCACCACAGGTGATGTGACTTGAACAGGGCCGCCGCGAGAAGGCGTCAACATGACCCCCGACAGGCGCAAAATATGATTAATTAATAACAACCAAAATATTTTAAAAAAATATTGACCAAGTAGCCTTAAAAAGTGCACAATTGTTTTCTTCATCAATTGACTTTTTCGATTTTTTGAATCTTACAAAATCGTGCAAGTTCTTTGCCAGTAATTGTATCTCTTCTTCACTTGCTTAACAGACCTTTTCATGCTGGCTGGCAGGCATTTGCCTTGCCTGTAATCTTCTTCATTCATTCATTCATTTATCATGACTTTGTTTGCTGTATTGGATATAGGCCTTACTACTTTTCATTTTTGTTTAAATAAAATATTTTTTGTCTTTCAACCTATAAGAATGACTCCTAATGATGAAAAATATCGCCGCCTCTTTGGTTCTGAAGCCAGTTTCTTGTACGGTGAGGTCTATCTAATACCTATTGAAAGTATACAGGCTAATATATAATAAACAAGCCATATGGGTCTTTGTACCGCCGTAGGTATTCCCGCATCTTAACTATGGGAGCAGATGATAAGTCTACACGCGGTGCGACCCGTGGGATCCCTTAGGGTTTCTGGCCCCCAGGTTAGTTTTTCGCTTGTTACCTCTGTTCTTTTTCTAATGACTCTTCCATGTTCTACTGCTTATATTCAACCTATCCACCCCCACCACCCGCCCTTCCCAAGCGCCTTTTACAACATACATTAATCGATCATCACACGAACGGCATTAAACACCGACTCGTACCTATTGCACCCACGAATGCACCCCCCCAAATAGAAGACACGTAATATGATCCTAAGTTATGCGAAAAGGTGTTCCTTCCGACGGTCTAAACGCCCATTGTTCGCGAAACGCACGTTAAGTTACAACGTGTAGAAATCGTAACAAGCGACCAGCAAAAGTTAAGTATATATTACGATTCAAGTTTACGCGGACGAACCCCAGACCTGTTCATACACAAGTTAGTGTTTGAAACAATGGTCCACTCGGGTATGGCACATAGTATGCACGTAGATTTATGATTGGGTTTCGGGAACGGACCCTGCTTGTTTTACTTAAGTCACTACGTGAGGTTGTTGCAAGCGTAGGTGATCGTTCTGGTTCTTACATGGGAAGTTAGGTACCGCTAATGCCGCCCCACCGCCCCCAGCTCCAGAAGGTTAGGTTGATTTGATGGCTTTGCATGGCTGGAGTCCAAGGACACTGCCAATCGACAACTTCCCCGTGGGCTCCCGTCTTGGACATATCTGTTTTGGGCGTGGAAACGGAATCGCCACTGAGGACTCGTGGCGGGCTTTGGAGCTATGTCTCTATCCCCTTCGAAAAACGGGTCTATCTTGGGCCTGAACTTGGGATGAACGGGATGAAGCCTGTATGAGTTCACACACCCGTAGGGGCATTGGGGGGAAGGAGGGAACTTGAGCATGGACTTGAGGCTGGCGATAAGGCCAAAGAAGGCCGTCGTAACCACAGTTGGCTGGATGCCATTGCCGCGGAGAGATAAACCGGTCCACACGGAAGTACTTTCGGGAAACCACATATGTCTGGGCCCAGTGTGTGTATTAGAAGCATTGTTGCACCGCTGGATCTCGAGAGCTTTCTCCCGCACCTGGGTATCGTCACTATCGGGGGGGGAACATATGCCGAAAATCACTCACAGTGTTCGTCATTGCGTTGCCATGGCGAACAGCATCTGGTCCGCTCCCCATGAACAGTATGGCGGGAGCGTCGTTACCGGCGTGGATGGAGGAAAAGGCGAGTAGAGGTCGATGCGGTCTTGTTGCGAGTGCATGGACCAACAGACCCTGACATGGTCGGGGCATGGTGGTTGTTTTTTTTTTTTTTTTTTTTCCCGTTTCGACAGGGTAACACGCTAGAATGCTGCTCTCCCGAGAGATGGACATGCCTGGAGCTCGATCCGTGGCGCTGGCACCGTATCAGCAGCTTGATTCTCTGTTGATTGAGGCAGGTCTGCGGGTACATCCTGCTTGTTTTTTTATTAAGTCACTACTGTGGGTTATTGCAGCTGTAGGCAATTGTCTGAGTCATGGACTTGGGGAAGTAAGCGCCGCAAGTGCAAAGGTGGATGCTTCGGCAATGGCTGGAGTCAAGACACTGCCGATTGCCAGCCATCGAAGTGGGCTCCCCAGCACGTCCTGGACGTGCCTATGGTGGGTGTGGAAGCGGGACCGCCCACGGTGAATGTTGTGGGCTGCACCCACCATCTGAGGACGTGGTGGACCTTTGGAGAGGCGTCTATCCCCTTCGATATCCAGTCTTTCTATCTTGGGGCTGAACTTTGATAGGAAAGTGAAGTTGTATGTATCTCGGACTGCTGCGAGGCTGGCGACAAGGCCAAGAAGACGTTAGCCACAGTTTGGCTGGAGCGTCTGCCTGGCGAGGAAGTATTGTGAGGTCCATGCCAGAGGATCGATGCCGGAGTGTTGTTCTCTCCGCTGTCGGCGAACATCTTCCCTCTGCCGAAAGTCTATTGTGACCGAGCCCAGGAACCGCAGGGTTTGTGATGGTGGTTGGGCTGACTCCTCGGGGAAGGGACAGTGATCAGGTAAAGCGTCAAGGTAAAGGTAGGGAACATTCATTTGTCAACCGTTCGGCAATCCCCTTCACTATCCTTGCGGAAGGTAAGGCCTGGGGTCTATGGATTAGCTGAAAGCGCGGCTCTTGAATGGGACGGTCTCGCTGTTGATTTAAAAACGAGCCATTTCTGTATCAGATGGATTGGCCAAGTGTAGGTATGATCCTTCAAAGTTCCGTGTTGCGCCTCCGAACCCCTAGCATATGTTCCGTGATTGTATGGCCCTAATGTTCCATGGGACAACGTATGTGGTCGAATTTGTAAACGGTTTAAAGCAGCATCCGGGCTTTTAGTATGGGGCGCCATTCGGCCCGAACTTTTTCGCCGTCGTTAGAAGATGTTGAAAAGAAAAACTACCCTTCGCTTGGGGACAGTGTGAGGATTCTTTTAAGGCCTCACAAATTAATTAATATATTTAAGAGTATGCTCCTTACTTAAAAACCATTAAGGGGCCCTTTAAGCCAAACAGTATCTTGATTTTTAAAAAACATGACAAAATGATATGGGCATTTCCTTAAGGATATTCTTTGAAAAAAATGTACTTTCGGCGGCCATTTGAAAAAAGCGGCCCTTAGCCGGTGATACAAGACTGAGAATTAGACTTAGACAACAAGTTGGAAGTTATTCCTTGTGGGTTTATTATGAACACATGAAAGTTGGGAATAAACCAAACTTGCGCAAACCTTCTGAGTAATAAGCATCAGGATGAATGTGCCCCCTGACTATAAGTCAAAATCCTCAATTCCGTGATACTCTGGTTAGTAGGTTGACGATTGATTTGATTCAAAGGACATTTTTAGAGGTTTAGCCCACATGTCCTCTGGAAATGTAGGCAAAATTCCATAGGAGGAATGTAAAGTTTCTACAGGGGTTTACATTTAATATGTATGTGGTCCCAAATTAACGTTTTAGTAGAGCCTCAAATTGTGGCTCTGTGGTAACCAGGAGTGAAAAAGTGGCATGTGTGATAAAATGCATCGTTTGGCGATCTACAAACAACATTGCCTAAAGGTCAAACATGTATTCGGAAAGTCGAGGGTCTTATAGGGTTCGATTGCGTTTAGAAAGTATTAGGTATATTTAAAAATGATAAAATTACAATGTTTTTTTATGAAAAAATACGCACTTTTAAGCATTACCATTTGAAGGTATAGTTTACTAAACATACCCAACCAAACTGTGCACCTCGCAGGAAAAAAAGGACACGGAAAAAATTATTGGACACAGTCGGGTTCGTTTTCCTTTTGCATGAGCGCGGGCGTGATACTACACTAGTGCGGTTATTGTTTAGTGCGCTTATTCATTCTGTCGTAATGGATTGGATTTGTAATGTCCAAATCCACTGTCTGTCTGTAAGGAGGCTGATTGCTGGTGATTTCTTTACTACACATTGCAGAAGAGGGATACACCATTGTCTTCAAACATTGTCGTTGTTACTCTCAGCATATATCGTCCTCTTTGGGCGCTGTTGACCGCTTTCTTAATGGTTGGATTTTATTCTTCTCTTTGGATAGGAGGGCACGATTTAGGGGAAAATCGCTAACCCTTTTTCGCCATCTACACCAAAATTCATAACCTTATAAAAGTTAATAACATAAGTGAGATACAATCTCATCTATCAACATTAAAGAACACATGCAAAACGCAATTTTACCCCGTGGCGTACAGCATGCACGTGTGCGGCAGGGGAAGCTGCTCTCCCCTCGTGGGGAATCTTGCCCCCTGCTGAAAAATTAGTTGATTACATAGGCCCAGACACTCTTTACTAACAAATTTTTAATATATGCTTGCCCCCCTGAAAAATTTGGCCCCCCCAAATTTCACAAAACTTAAAAAAAAAAGTGGTTACGCCACTGGTTATCACCAAACAATGGTTTTGTTTGAAATAGAAGTCCAGCATATAACGTCTTTTCAAAGTCTCACATCCGCTTTCCATATCTTCCGCTGTCGTGATATATGTCAGCTGCCCAAATAAATGTCCAACGCCTTTCTAAAAACTTAGAAAATTTAAAAAAATAACCCTCACCAATTCCTCACCAAATATTTTTAGGTGATGTTTTAAAAACTTCACATGAATTTCATCCTAGAAATTTTCAAAGGTGAGGAAAAACCATCCCTGGAATTCATCACCTAGAAATTTTCGAAAGGTGAGGACAAAAAACATACCTGAATTCATAACCTAGAAATTTTCAAAGTGAGGAAAAAAACACACCTGAAATTTCATCACCTAGAAAAGAACATTTCGAAGTGAGAAAACAAAAAACTCACCTGAATTTCATCACCTAGAAATGTTCGCAGGTGAGGAAAAAAACATCACCTGAATTTCATCACCTAGAAATTTTCGAAGGTTGAGGGAAAAAAAAATCACATGAATTTTCATCACCCTAGAAATTTTCCAAAGGTGAGGAAAAAACATCACCTGAATTCATCACTAGGACCCAATTTACAAAAGTGAGGAGGGAAAAAAACACACCTGAAGTTCATCACCTAGAAATTTCAAAGGTGAGGAGGAAAAAAAAAAAAAAAACATCACCTGATTCATCCACCATAGAAAGAAATTTTCAAAGGTGAGGAAAAAAACCGCACCTGAAATTTCATCACCTAGAAATTTCAAAGGTTGAGGAAAAAACATCACCTGGATTTCATCACCTAAAAATGTTCGAAGGTGAGGAAACAAAAAACCTCACTGAATTTCATCATCTAGAATTTTTCAAAGGTGAGGAAAAAAAATCACCTGAATGCAGGGTTCCCACTTAGGTTTTTAAATTTTAAAATTGAGTTTTTTCAATAATTTCCAAATGTTCAGAATTATATGGTCCAGTGGATGATCGATATTTCTGGTCTCCCCGGACAGCACTGTCCAAATGTCTTGGATGTAGTACTACTAATCAGGGACTTATCAGGTTCCAAATAATGGTGTGTAAGATTCCTGATTCTCTATTGTGCTATTTTGGCAAACCATTTGAGGTATAACATTTCCTTATTTTAATGTTACAAGTTTGGTTTTCTGTCAGACATACAAATGAGGTTATTTAAATAGCCTTTGCAAATATTGCTGAATTTGGTTTGCCACAATAAGCGTAATTTTTGAATGCTGGATTTAGCAGAAGAAACCATGTCTATAAATTTTGCATTTGAGGGTTGAGAAAAAAAGTTTCGAAAAAATTGCCTTTCAGAGGTTTTAATTCATGGGGTCCAAGTGGACTAATTTTGTACTCACTTGAATATCCCTGTCCTGAAAATTGCTGTCATTTGACACCAAAAATCATTACTACGCGGGAACCCTGCCTGATGTCATCACCTAGAAATTTAGAAGTGAGGAAAAAAAACATCACCTGAATGTCCTCACTTAGAATATTTACAAAAACAGGTGATGAAAAAAAACCTCACCGAATTTCCTCACCTAGAAAATTTCACAGGTGATGATGAAATTCAGGTGAGTTTTTTAAAACATCACCAAAATACAACCAACCACTAGCCCCCAACTTCTGGTCCCACTTCTTTAGCGCCCCCCCTCGCGTCGAAGGGGTATGTTTTAAAACACATCACCTGTTCATCACCTGACATGTGTCAAAGGTGATGAAAAAAACCTCACCGAAGTTTCACCTAGAAATTTTAAGGTGATGAAAAAAAACTCCTCACCCGAATGTCATACCCCTAGAAAATTTTCCACTATCCCAAGGTGATGAAAAAACCTCACCGGAATTTCATCACCTAGAAAAATTCAAAGGTGATTGAACAAAATCCAACCGATTTCATCAACTAGAAATTTTCGAAGGTGATGTTTTAAACAACCTCACAAAATTTCCCTCATAACATCAGAAATTATTTTCGCCAAGGGGTGTGAAAATCAAAACCTCACCGGACTTCCTCACATAGCGAAAGTTTCGAAGGTGATGAAAATCGGTAATGAAAAAAACCTCCCCCTCGCCGTTCCCCTAAATCGTGCCACAGCTGTCTTTGGAGGCTGGGCCGTGTCCACTATGTTCTCTATTAACCCGAGAGCCAGCAGAGATTTGTTACACATCTCGAGTACAAAGTTTTAGTGATTAAAATATGTAGCCAGCATTGAGAAATACCCCCCACGGAACGTGATTGGCTGCAAATGGCTTTAAGGAGAGGGCCTCCTTGTGACAAAAGTTTAATACACCGGGTATTTTTTTTTTTAAATATCCATCAGGTGAAAACGTATTACCCATGTTATTTTTCCCCCCCCCCCATGAAGGATTCCAAAAAGGTTATAGTGTGTACTACTACAGCCTAAACATCTTTTACTTAAGGTTAAAACGCAAAAGTCAATAAAGGGTAAATTTCAGTTTGTACAGGGTTGAAATTTTAAAGTTGCTTCGATTTGAAAAAAAGTTGGTGCCAAATGAATGAAAGTAGTCCACCCACGAATTTGATCCTTACGGAAGCCAGGTTAGTGGTGTAGACATTTAATCTGAAGAGAACCAGTCAGACTGGTGTTTAGATCTGATAAAAATACTCCAGCAACTCCACTACACTTGTCGAATAACGCCTCGGCATACCTGTCCCTCCTGGCCAGGTTTGCACGTCTGAGATGCAGCACAATCCTCATGTTTTCGTACAAAGAGTCAGTGGGTATAGGGCATTTAGCAATGCGCATCTTAGCCTATGGAAAAGTCTTGCCCCACATTTTTGTTTGCCACTCCTGATTCCACCCTTACATTTGCAGCTAAAAATTTAACCAATTTCAAAGAGTTGAGCGTGTTCACAAATGATATATGTATTCAATTGCCCACAGGTGATTCTTTCTGATTGTGCAATAGCGCACTATAGATTGATCTAATTGTGACCTCACATCTTATCATGATTTATACATTAGGTATAATAGAAATCCCTGTATTTTATAAGAAGCGCTTTGAAACTCTAATTGATATGGCGCTCTATAAATGCTTTTTGTTTTACAGTAGGCCTATCCTATGGTACTGTTATGCTACACATATAAATATTTACTACACCACTACGTTTCATCTCAATCTTTGTGATGGAATTGAATTTTAGATGATTAATTAATATACACACAAAATATTTTAAAAATATTTGAGTCAGCCTTAAAAAGTGCACAATTTTTTCTTCATCCATTGACTTGTTCCGATTTTTTGAATTCTTTACAAAATCAGTGCAAGTCTTTGCTAGTAATGTATCTCTTCTTCACTTGCTTAACAGACCTTTTCCTGCTGGCTGCAGGCATTTACCTTGCCTGTAATATTCATTCATTCATTCATTCATTCATTCATTCATTCATTCATTCATGACCTTTGTTTTCGTTTATTGGATATAGGCCTATACTACTTTTCATTTTTTTTAAATAAAATATTTTTTTGTCTTTCCAACCTATAAGAATGACTCCTAATGATGAAAAATATAGCCGCCCTCTTTGGTTCTGAAGCCATTTTTCTTGTACCGGTGTAGGTCTATCTAATACCTATTGAAAGTATACAGCTAATATATAATAACAAGCCAATGTAACGCGGTTCTCATCAACCAGGACGAATTCTAATTTGCGAGGGGTAGTCCGAGTACTTTACTCGTTTCAATAAGTCTGCACTAACCCCAAACCACGCGTATGCTTTTAAAATCCATTAATCGATATTACTAGAACGGCATTCAACACCGACTCGTACCTATTGCACCCACGAATGCACCCAAATAGAAGACACGTAATAATGATCCTAAGTTATGCGAAAAGGTATTCCTTCGACTGTCTAACGCCCATTGTTCGCGAACGCACGTAAGTTACAACTTGTAGAAATCGTAACAAGCGACCAGCAAAAGTTACGTATATACTTACGATTCAAGTTTCGCGGACGAACCCCAGACCTTTTCATACAAGTTAGTGTTTTGAACAAATTGGTCCACTCGGGCATGACATAGTATGCACGTAGATTTATGACAGGGTTTCGGGAACGGACCCCTGCTTTTTTATATAAGTCACTACCGTGAGGTTGTTGCAGCGTAGGGTGATCGTCTGGTTCTTGACCTTGGGAAGTAGGTACCGTAATGCCAGGCCAACCGCCCACAGCTCCAGAAGGTTGATTTGATGCTTTGCAATGGCTGGAGTCCAAGACACTGCCAATCGCCAACCTTCCCAGTGGGCTCCCCGTCTTGGACATATCTGTTTTGGGCGTGGAAACGGAATCGCCACTGAGGACGTGGCGGGCCTTTGGAGATATGTCTATCCCCTTCGACATCCGGTCTCTCTTGGGCCTGAACTTGGATAGAACGTGAAGCTGTATGCATTTCACACGTAGGGGCATTGGGGAAGGAGGGAAGGACTGTTGTGAGGCTGGCGATAAGGCCAAGAAGCCGTAACCACAGTTTGGCTGGAGCCGTCTGCCTGGGAGGTAAAACGGTCCCACCAGCAAGCGCCGCAATGCCAAATGTGATGCTTCGCAATGGCTGGAGTCCAAGACACTGCCGATTGCCAGCCATCGAAGTGGGCTCCCCAGCCCGTTTTGGATGTGTCTATGGTGAGCGTGGAAGCGGGACCGCCAAGGGTGAATGTTGTGAGGCTGCACCCACCATCTGAGGACGTGGTGGACCTTTGGAGAGGCGTCTATCCCCTTCGATATCAAGTCTCTCTTGGGGCTGAACTTTGATAGAAAGTGAAGTTGTATGTATCTCGGACTGCTGCGAGGCTGGCTACAAGGCCAAGAAGCCGTAGCCCACAGTTTGGCTAAAGCCGTCTGCCTGGCGAGGAGGTTCCATGTGCAGAGGACGAGTGTTGTGTTCTCTCCGCTTGTGGGAACATCTTCACTCTGCCGAAGTCTATGACCGAGCCCAGGAACCCGCAGGGTTTTGTGAGGTTGGGTGGGCCTGACTCCTCGGGGAAGGGACAGTGATCAGGGTGTAAATCGTCAAGGTAAATGTAGAGGACATTCCTTTCACCGTTCGGCAATCACCTTCACTATCCTTGTGAGGTCCTTGGTCATGGATAGCCTGAAGCGCAGGCTATTGAACGGGACGGTCTCGATGTGATGTAAAAACCGAGCCATTTCTGTCTCCGATGATGGCCAAGTGTAGGTATGCATCCTTCAAGTTCAGTGTGCGCTCCGCACCCCTAGCAGTTCCGTGATGATTATGGCCGCTAATGTTTGTCCATGTGGAAACGATTGTGCGAATGTTGTTGTAACGGTTTAAAGCGCCTGGGTTTTAGTATGGGGCGCCATTCCCCGACTTTTTCGCCGTTAAGAAGAATGTTGATGAAAAGAAAACGACCCTTTCGCTGGGGACAGTGTCTGAGGATTCTTTAAGCCTAACAAATAATATATTTAAGAGTTATGATCCCTTAAACCCATTAAGTGGCCTTTTTTTAAGCAAATATCATTGATTTTTAAAAAACATTACAACATTGATAGGGCATTTTCCTAAGGATCATTCTTTGAAAAAATGTAATTGGCGGCCATTTGAAAAAAGCGCCCCCTTACAGGTTGATAAAAAGACTAGAATTAGACAACAAGTTGGACGTTATTCCTTGTGGTGTTATTGAACACATGAAAGTGAAAAACCTAAAACTTGGCAGACCTTCTGAAGTAATAGCATACAGGATGATATGTGCCCCCTGACTATAAGTCAAAAATCCTCCAATTCCGTGAAATCTTTGGCAAGTAGGTTTGACGATTGATTGACTTCAAAAGAACATTTTAGACGGTTTTAGCCCACATGTCCCTCTGGAAAATGTCGGCAATTTCCATAGGAGGAAGTAAAGTTTCTTACAGGGGTAATTTTAAATAGTGGTCCAAAAAAAGTTTAGTATAGCTCAAATGTTGGGATGGGTAAACCAAGGGTTAAAAAAAGTGGCCATGTGTGTAATTGTAAAATGCATCGTATGGAGATATACACAAAATATGCTAAAGGTCAAACATTTATTCGGCAAAGGTCGAGGTCGTTATGTTTCATTAGTTTAGAAGTATATTGAAAAATTATTTTAAAATTACAATGTTTTTTATGAAAAATACGCATTTAAGCATTTTACCATTGCAGGTGGGTATAGTTTACTAAACATTACCAACACAACTGTGCAAAAATCACAAATTTGGAACATTCGGGGTGCTCTCATAGTGCTGTTATTGTTATGCTGTTATCATGTGTTCGTAATTTGATGGTTGTAATGTCCCAAATCAACGGTCTTGTATGTAAGTCGGATGATTGCGTTATACTATACATTGCCAAGAACGAGGTACACCCCATTGATCTCAAACATTGTCGTTGTTACTCTCAGCAATATCGTCCTCTTCTGGGCGGTTGACCGCTTTCTTAATGGTTGGATTTTATTCTTATCTTGGGATAGGTACGGCACGATTTAGGGGGAAGAGGAGGAAGGAAAAAAAAACGACCTTTTTCGGCATCTATCACCAAAATTCATCACCTTATAAAGTAAAACATAATGAATGATAAACACTCCTCAACATAAGAAAACACATTGCAAAACGAAATTTTATCAACGTAGTGGCGTAAACGAGGGGGGCAGGGGGGAAGCGGCCCCGTGGGGAATCTGCCCCTGAAAAATAGTGATTTACATAGGCCATTACAATATATACAAATTTAAGATAGATTGCCCCCTGAAAATGTATGGGCCCCCCTTTGCCCCCCCCCGCAAAAAAAAGCTGGTTACGCCACTGTTAGCACCAAACAATGTTTTGTTTGAAATAGGAAGTCAGCAATAAACGTTCTTTATCAAAGGATAACATAGCTTCCATATCTTCGATGTCATTGAATATGTTCAGCCTGCCAAATAAAGTCCACGCCTTTCTAAAACACTTAGAATTTAAAAAAAAAAAAACCTCACCGAATTTCATCAACTAGAATTTTTCGAAGGTGATGTTTTTTTGAAAAACCTCACTTGAATTTCATCACCTAGAAATTTTCAAAGGTGAGGAAAAAAAGAAAAATATTTTTAATGATGTTATATTTTTTTCACCTAGAAATTTTCGAAGGTGAGGAAAAAAACACCCTGAATTCTCAACTAGAAATTTTCAAAGGTGAGGAAAAAAAAACATCACCGGAATTTCATCACCTAGAAATTTGCGAAGGTGAGAAGAAAAAAAAACATCACCTGAATTTCATCACCTAGAAATTTTCGAGGTGAGGAAAAAAACATCACCTGAATTTCATCACCTAGAAAGTTTCGAAGGTGAGGAAAAAAACATCCCTTGACATTTATCACCTAGAAATTTTCAAAGGTGAGGAAACAAACAAAAATACCTGAAATTTCATCACCTAGAAATTTTCAAAAGTGAGGAAAAAAACATCACTGAATTCATCACCTAGAAATTTTCAAAGGTGAGGAAAAAAAAAAAACATAACCTGAATTTCATCACCTAGAAATTTTCAAAGGTGAGGAAAAAAACCTCACCTGAATTTCATCATCTAGAATTTTTCAAAGGTGAGGAAAAAAACATCACCTGAATGTCATCACCTAGAAATTTTCGAAGGTGAGGAAAAAAACATCACCTGAATTTCCTCACTTAGAAATTTACAAAGGTGATGAAAAAACCTCACCGATTTTCATCACCTAGAAATTTTCGAAGGTGATGTTTTAAAAACCTCACCAAATTTCCTCACCTAGAAATTTTCGAAGGTGATGAAAAAAAACCTCACCGAATTTCCTCACATAGAAATTTTCGAAGGTGATGAAAATCGGTGATGAAAAAACCTCACCCTCGCCGTTCCCCTAAATCGTGCCACAGCTGTCTTTGGAGGCTGGGCCGTGTCAAAGGTGATGAAATTCAGGTGATGTTTTAAAAACATCACCTAGAAATGTTCGAAGGTAATGTTTTAAAAACATCACCTGAATTTCCTCACCTAGACATTTTCAAGGTGATGAAAAAAAACCTCACCGAATTTCATCACCTAGAAATTTTCAAGGTGATGAAAAAACCTCACCGAATTTCATCACCTAGAAATTTTCAAGGTGATGAAAAAACCTCACCGAATTTCATCACCTAGAAATTTTCAAGGTGATGAAAAAACCTCACCGAATTTCATCACCTAGAAATTTTCGAAGGTGATGAAAAAAAACCTCACCGAATTTCCTCACATAGAAATTTTCGAAGGTGATGAAAATCGGTGATGAAAAAACCTCACCCTCGCCGTTCCCCTAAATCGTGCCACAGCTGTCTTTGGAGGCTGGGCCGTGTCCACTATGTTCTCTATTAACCCGAGAGCCAGCAGAGATTTGTTACACATCTCGAGTACAAAAAGTTTTAGTGATTAAATCTGTAGCCAGCATGAGAAATACCCCCGGAACGTGATTGTGCTGCAAATGGCTTAAGGAGAGGGCCTTGACAAAAGTTTAATACACAAGGGTATTTTTTTTTTTAAATTATCCAATCATGTTGAAAAGTATACCATGTTATTTTTCTAACCATGAAGATTCCAACAAAGGTATAGTTTGTACTATCTACAGCCTAAAATCTTTTACTTACAGGTTAAAACAGCAAAAGTCAATAAAAAGGGTAAATTTCAGTTGTGCAGGGTTGAAATTTTAAAGTTGCTTCGATTTGGAAAAACATGGTGCAAATGAATGAAAGTAGTCCACCCAAGAATTTTGATCCTTACGGCAGCCAGGTTAGTGGTGTATAACATATACTCTAGAATAGAACAGTCAGACTGGTGTTTAGATCTGATAAAAATACTCCAGCAACTCCACTCACACTTGTCCGAATACCTCCCTCTGCATACCTCCCTCCTGGCCAGGTTTGCAGTCTGAAGATGACAGCACACTCCTCATTGTTCTTCGTACAAAGAGATCAGTGGGTTATAGGGCATTTAGCAATGCGCATCTTAGCTAATGGAAGTCTTTGCCCATTTTTGTTCGCCACTCCTGATCCACCCTTACATTGCAGTAAAATTAACCAATTTTCAAAGAGTTGAGCGTGTTCACAAATTGATATATGTATTCCATTGCCACAGGTGATTCTTCCTAATTGTGCCACTGCCACTATAGATTAGATGCTAATTGTTGACCTCAACATCTTTCAAATTTTATACATTAGGTCTAATAGAAATCCCTTTAATTTATAAAAGCGCTTTAAACTTAATTGATATGGCGCTCTATCAAATGCTATTTTGTATTATTACCGTTGAGGTGTTTTCTCTCATTTCGTCGCCCACATCACATACTGTCTTATCTGACAATTTTGACTTTTTTGAGATTTTTTGCATATGTACTTATAATGTTATGGTCTATACATGCACAAAGTTACAATCTTGAAAGTGACCTAATTAGTGAGATATTAATTAAGAATTTCTGATCATTAGGCTCAAATCTGCATATCGCGATTTCACATACTGTCTTATGTTTCATTTACACGTAATTTCAATAGGAGTATAATTAATGTTGTTCGTAAAACAAGCTGTTTTACGCTTTTCACATACAGATCTATGTGCGTCGTATCTGCCTCGTGCGTGAACATTTCGTTTTTCACATAGTGATCTATCTGAACGTATTGAAATATAACGGTGAAATTAGCGTCTTATGTTAAAATACGACTTTTTTGCGTTTCACATACAGACTTATGACTTTGTAGCTTTATATTAGGAATATAATTGCACTTTCAAAACTCAGCAAGGTTAAAACTTAAATTTCAGAATGTTTTCTTCATAATGCAAAATTAAAAAGTAAATTGTAATGTTTAATTCCATAGTACAAACATGAAATCTCCCGGTAGAATTTCAATGGCGATTATCTCGAAAACGGCATTTCATCAGATAAGACAGTATGTGATGTTGGGCGACGATTTGAACAATATTAAACTTTAGCTTTGTTTTGGTTTATTTCACAAAATTTATTATGAATCACAATGATTCCTCTAATTATGCAATTAATATACCTAGAGTTAGACATGTTGAAGGGTCGCTAGACGGATTCATTCTCATTAAGTCACGTTTTCTGCAGTATGCTTTGCGCACTCACCTGGAAGAGCTAGTGGTAACCAGTCACTCCTGTCAACTTATAGTCAATGCAAATGCAAATGGTGCGCCCGCAGGCGGAGTGCCCATCTCTCTGTCATTGGCGTTTGGGTCAGACTCCCTCATATAATGTTCCTGTGGGGGGTTCGCCACTCCTCCCGCACAGCGAGCCTGTTTTGCATTCCCAGCATATGCCTGTATAACCCATTTATATTCCTGGGTGGAGAGAGGCAAGCGAGGTAAAGTGCCTTGCCCAAGTGCGCAACACATTGGCGACAGCGGGGCTCGAACCCACAACCTTATGCTTATGAGCCGAGCGCTGATCCGCTGCACCACATGTGCCCACATTGACATGTATATATAGTCAATAGTCTTTAGTATATAGTAAATTATACCTTAGTTCGGTACAGCTTTACCACTGGGTTAGGTTACCTTCGTCCTATCCAATGTAGATTTAAAGCAATGCTGCTTAATTCCACAGGATTTCCTCTTGGGTAATTGTGACTTATGTGTAGCTGCATTCAAGACCCCAAATATTATTAGCTAATAATCTCTTTTTATATCATCTGCAGAGTGCAAAACCATCGTAAGTGACATTTTTGGCGAAAATGAGGTTTGACATAATAACGTCACAATGCACACTTTAAGGCATGTTAAAAGTGAATACCTCACATAATTCTGAAATACTTGGTGATGGTGTTGCACCCAACATTTGATATACCTGTGAGTGCAACACCACTAAAAAGACAGTCTACTTTTATTTTGTAAAGATTGTTTATGTGTGAATAAGACAAATATGCTGAAACAAGGTAATAATGCACTTACGATGGTCTTGCACTGAAAGAAATTGTGAGTGCAACACCATCGCAAGTGGCACTTACGATGGTGTTGCACTTACCACTATTTAGGTTGTGCACTTATGATATCTTAAAAAGTAAATAACTTATTATTTATTTTTAACACTAATTATGTGGTTTGTATTGACACATTTTATGTCTATTAGAAATCAGATGGAACACAAAACACAAAAATACTTCCCCTTTATGCTGTAAAATTAGCCAAAAATGCACTATACGACGGTGTTGCACTCTGCCGACGATATATCAACTCCTTTATGGCTCCTTGGCTTTGGGTTAATAAATTTATGGTTCTGCAAAGCAGGCAGCAACCTCATTTCATTATTTCATGATTATTTATTCCTGGGAATAATCATACAATTCATTACCAAGGCATACTCGTCGGTTCACTGTTTGCATTTCCCATGCCCGACTATGGGTAATTGTCCTACGCTAATTCGATAACGGTAACTGTCTAATTTTTAAATGGGCCATGTTATGGTGTGTTCTTCTATCAATTTCATTAGCAGTTTTGCAACTGATGCCAATTACATGACACATTAAGTGAATATTAGAAGAGATAGAGCAGAGTCCACACCAAATACCTTCACAACGCTGTTTTATATTTTACAGAATGAATAAAAAAAAATTTGATTGTCTCCATTTTGCCATCTTTACGGTACTTTTATTTAAACATATTGGTATCACAAATAGCTCTGATTTGCTGTTAAAAGTTTTCACATCATTGGTATACAACCGACCGACGAGAATCAAGTGTCATTTTTTTGCTATTCCACTTATGTCCTTTTAAATGAACGACGTTCTGCAAAGCAAATCCACTGTCCAGAAGGAAAATTCGGGCTATTTTGGGTGAGTGGCAGGAAAAATTTTGATACCCACAAAATACAGTCACAGTTACCACTGATGCTTTCTACACATCACTTGAAAATTTCAATGTAACTTGACAACCGTGTGAAGGCATGATATAGTCCGGGCGGAGCCATAGTCCCGGCTCCATAGACGATAACGAAATAAAGCGTGAAACTACTGTTTCGTAAAGAGTCAACTGCATCGAGTGTCCTATTCTTTTTACCGTTGTATCCGGACTATGATTACGCGGTCTATAATTACTTCTGACACCTTATCAGTTTCTGAGACTTGAATGAAATGTACCATAACACGAAACAAACCATCGGTGAACCCTTCGAGGTAGTAAAAATGCTAAGTATCTCTTTCAATGGATATCTCTTTTATCACATTATCACCTTTTCTACCATTATCACCCCATCAGTATTTTGGTGAGTATATCTCTTCGCTGACCCACCGGGCATTTATTAAATATGATCCGTGGATAGAGCACAAAACCGACTACTTGATTCAAAGACTGTAGCCCAGCCCATACTTAAACGATGGAAATATTGGTTATTAATCGTATTGATAATCATAATCTTTCGATGACACCACATATAGGAAGAGATAAAGATGGCAAAATGGCGGACACAATCAGGGTCTATTTTTTACCTCACCCCCTGTATAACTGTCCTCATAAAGCATACGTTATGTCGGTTACCGTTGAATTCTACGGATTTCAAAACAAACCCAACATAATATAGAATTCAACGGTATCCGACATAACTTTTGCTTTATGAGGACAAACACCTAATCCACTTAATCTAGTAAATTTTGTCACCTTCTGCTCTTAAGGACGGGCATGGTATTTATCAAACATTGCATTCACTAGGTAGAACAAATGGGAATCGGTGGATTTTAATCTTAATTTATACCACATTTTGAAGCTTTTATCTGTAATAATAGATCAATTGCACTTGATACTCTATCTCCCCCACTACATCTCGGTTTTGGTTTAACAAAAATCGGTATTAAAACATCCCATCCAAATGAAACACGCCCTCCAGTCCATCCATCCACCCTTCATCCCTTAAGTGTAATTCAAATGTCATTGTAAATTTCAGTTTTTCTACAGCCTGTCTAAAAAAATGGTACAATCAAAAACCGATTTTTTTTCAATATTATATCTCAACATAAGTAAGTCGTTTTGCATATCACAGTAAAGAGAAAAGACCAGGCTTTCCAGTATTTGTTATTTCATCTCATTTGCTTGTTTCAATCGAGAGATAACTCCAGTTCACTGCGGAACAATCAAGTTTGTGCCACTTTCTGGTTGAGTGAAAACGGTGAAAGAATTAGTTAAACATAAGTTATTCATATTTGAACAGATATGAAATTCTTTAAAAAGGGATTAATTTCATAAAGAACTCTAAAAAGTACGAAAACGGTTACGTAATGGTGGAAGTTATGATCAGTAAGTTCTGGAATTCTGGCTTTAAGATAAAGTGAATAACATTCGACATATTATTGTTTGTTAGAAGAGAACCATGAGCGTACAGTAACCTGGAGGAGAGAGTTTTTATGGTCTTGAAGCTTCATGAAATGCAAATTCCTACCAACACCTTGATACTTTGCTTCCAAATTCAAATTTTATTGACTTCAACAATTAGTAAATGCACAAAGATAGTGCAATATTTTTAAACAATTTCTTTGGATTTGGAGTGTTTATTTTGGTTGCAATTACATTCCTCCTGGCATGATATTAACAGATACCAATTTTGTAATAAATTCAAAGCTCCATTTCATTGACGTGCAATAAATATTTGTATTGTTTATTATTTATGAAAAGAAGATATTTATCATTGAACTGATTATGTTGACTATTAAAGCTTGTGTCGATAAAACTAGACTTCCTTTGTTACTTTAATCTATGTTTTGTTTCTTCTGTGAGCTTCAAGACAGCATGGCATAACTGCGTGAAACAGCTCTGCCCATGCATAAAAGTGGCACAAAATCGATTTTGGTGTATCGCAGTAAATTGATTATAAATATATCTCTGGATTGACAAATGCAAATAAGATGAAACAAACACCATTGGAAAGCGTGGTCTTTGTTCTTTAATATTGTGCTAAGTAGGAATGACTTATTTTGAAAGTTCATATTTAACCTAATTTTTTTTCTGATTGTACCACTTTTTTGAGACAGGCTGTACATTGTAATTGTTATCAGTTCGTTGTAATTTCTCAAGCCCAGGCCCCCCAGCTTAAAGGGGCATTTCGTCATCTACAGCCTCGTTCCCCGACTTACCTAAAAAAAGTTGAGAATTTTAAATCATATGGTCCGATGGCCTAAATATATTTTTGCGTGTAGGTTCGACCTAATTTGGAACTGGAAGAAAATCGTAGTTTTACATATTATGTCCATAATTACATCAGAGTCACCTAAGGTGATACAAACATTTGCTCATAATATCAAAACACACCATCGGAATCGCCTGAAATGTTGGAAATAACCTTTTCTCAAAGGTACCTAATGAAAATGAAAATAGAGGTGCTCGGATCACGAAATGCATCTTTAATAAAGAAGTCCGGAAAACATACAAGAATGCAACTAATAAAGTGAATTTCACACCGTTTGTTGATACTTAATTTATAAATATTTGATCATAAAGAAATGCATACACGTGGTTCTATCTTAAGTTAATATATAAAACAATAATATATCAGCACAAAATACTTAAACATTAATACAAAGTAAATTACAAAACAAAACAGTCAAACCATTTCAGCTGAAGATAACAAAACATCGATTACGTAAACCCATATCATACATAAAACTTTGGCATAATTAATTATAAAGATAGAATTAAAATCTTAGAAGAATATTTACACTTAGATTTATTTACAAAACTAAAACGTTTTAGCAAACTTAAATCCAAACGTTGATGATGTTTGTTTCGTCCGGTTTGTACTTAGAAGGTCATATACGGGTCACACATGTCTTTACTGTAACTTAATTATTAAACATGTTGTTTTACGACAATGACATGTAACCTGTCCATTATTTTCACGCCAAATTAAGTTATTGTCATGATGACCTTTTGTTGTGATTTCAGTCAAATAAATACCAACATCAAAATGTCCCATGAAACCTGAAATCCCCTATGCAAGATTTGATGATACCATAATTGGTGATTGACAAAAATGGGGGGGGGGAGTACCCCGCAATGGAAATACCGATGGATATACTAAGACCATATCATCGTCGGGTGAATTTAAGCTTATTGTAATTATACAATGGTCTATTTTATCACGGTACGACTAGCTCTATTGCATAAGGCCATTCAAAGTGAACACCGAATGCTCTTTGTGGTCAAAACAATATAAATGCAATCTTCGAGGAAACATTCGGGTGAGGTTGTTGAATTTGAAAGGGATATTCACAACAGACGACGTTTACCCCTTGACTCGTAAACAAATAACCAATTTCGTAAAATGTGAAAGTATATTTGCATCTTACCGATGTTATTTGTCACTCTAAAGAACAAGCAAATTAAAATATGTCGGCAAGATTACTTCAACATTTAAAATCCAACTAATCTGCAGCTGTAAAAATCAGATTTACAATTTTGACATTGCTGTGTATAGCAATCTAATGGTAAGCTTTAGGAACCTTTCGTGGAGAGTACACGTGATATAGCGTTCCTGAATTGGTTAATTGTGCGTCGCCAATTTGTTGCTCGCTGATTCCGCTGCTTTCTCATGTCTGCGTATGGCCACAATCCTACCCATTTTAAAATTTTAGTTTTAGTTCCATACCAAGGGATTGCTCAGGATAGAATTAGTTTACTTTGGAGTTAAAACTTTAGGTCCCCATGCATGCGCTATAGAAACAGAGCAGCAATATGTGTCGAGCAGCACCAGTCACTTCCTTTAAAACCATTCCTAAGAACGATTACACAACTTTATTTTCAAAACTTTCCATTATCCCTTTATTTCCTTACTGTAAACTTATTTCTTCTGCTTAGTTCATAATGTTTTCGCTCTTGTCTCATATACCTACGCTTTTCTTTCCTTATTTTTCTTTCTGCACAAGCTAGTCTTTGGGGGAATTTTTTGCCACTGTGGCATTTTTCAATGTCAATGAGATCTGGACATTCTTGACCGCCATTCTTGGGTCTCTGCAAAACAACCCTGTATCTTCGTCTGAGTCCTAGTTTGCATAGTTTGTCACAAGGTGACCATCCGCCCCATTCTGCCACTACACAATCTAATGGTGTTAGTATTCCTGAACCACTTGGTTCTCCAGATTCTGAAAAATTAATGAAAGAAAAGAGGAACAGCAAGATTATAGACTATGTAAGTAGATATCTTGATTAACTTCTGTGATTGATACCACTGTTTAAAAGCGATTTAGATTTGTTCAAGTTATTCTTAACTTGGACGAAAAATCACATTTTAACGAGAAAACACAGACGATTGTTGGATTTTGATAGAAGGCTGCCGTTTTGTTGTTTCACATATCGGCTAGGATATTCTTCTGTCAAGTTCAAAATTCTCATCTAATAAAAGAAACGTTAGCGGTACCATGCGCAAAACTTACGTGTAAAATATTGAGGATCATATTTGTAAATTTGAAATATTACCCTTAACGTTTAACATAATAAAAAAAAGTCTGCAATATACTGCCTTCGTCCAAATTGCCTTTAACTCTAAAATAAACTCCTCAAAAGAAATAAGTCCCCCCTTGATAAATATGGACGTAACTAAAACATTACCGGGCCCCCTAAGTTGATTTAAAGTGTAAAATGAGCCCTGTTCTTTTACTCATTCAATGTGCATTACTTTTTGGACCACAAATTCACCCTTCACCACGAAAATCAATCAATTTTGAAAATTGATGCACGAAAAAAAGTTGCACTTTCCCTGCATAGGGATTTCACTATACTGTGAGCTACTGTGACATGTCTCTGGATGACATCCATGATAAAATGAGGTAAAATTGAATAATAAAAAGCAATTAAACAATTTGTTATTAATTTATTAAATTTAATTGTTGCTAAAATAATTTAAAAAAAATGCTGTCACACATGAACGATTTTGAATACAGATTACCCCTTTGAATTGCTCATTCTGTGTATTACACAAGTTAACAGTGTTTCTTCAATGAACTTTTCTGTCATGTTTTCTTGATGAAATAAATTTAATTTAAATTTAAATTAAAATGTCAGGGAGTCATCACAAGTTCTTTTAAGCTCAAGCAAACAGTCAATGCTGTGCAAACTTGCATTCAGTTCAGTAATGGGTGGGACCACCTTCATTGTCGACAACCTCAATGCACCGGCGCCGCATGGTGTTGATCAGATTGGTGGCTCGTTGTTGGGAGAGTTGATCCCATTCCCGTTGAAGGATACGTTGCAACCCCTGTAGCTTGGTGTCATCGTTGACCTTCTTGCCTGCCCTTCGCTTCAAGTAGTCCCAAAGGTATTCAATGGGGTTGAGGTCTGGTGATTTTGGTGGCCACTCCAAGCGCTCGATACCCTCATCTTCAAGAAACTGGTTGGCCGACCACTACTGGGCAAATTCTTAACCTCACCTGTCACTTGGAATTTATTTCAACTTTCTTATTGTCTTGGGACACACATTGAATCTTCGTGCAACTTTTTAACTGCCACACCTTCATCCAGAAAGGTTGTCGCTCTGGCCCTCTCTAATTCACGCATTTGAGGCATTTTATCATGGGGAATTTCTTAATTTGCTACTGGCACAGGAAAAGACAAGACAGGTGTGTATTCCAAATGAACTAAACATTTTGCATCAATAACACATTCATTTGACTACCACCTCAGGGATGCCTTTTGAAGGAATTTGAACCAGTCTTTGGATGTAGGGCTCATTTCATTGTTTTCTTATGTAACAGGGTATGTCATAGTGATTCCTCACATTCAATTGACAAAGGTCACCCAGGCTGAACATTGTCCTTGACAATATTAAAACATTGTTATCAAAAATTCTTGTCTTGTAAATTAAAATGTAGGCCTAAAGTTATGCACAGGAATGCATAACTGTGAATATTGAATGCATGGAATCCCTATGCAGGAAAAGTGCAACTTTTTTTCATGCATCAATTTTCATAAGTGATTGATTTTCGTGGTGAAGGGTGAATTTGTGGTCCAAAAAGTAATGCACATTGAATGAGTAAAAGATCAGGGCACATTTTACACTTTAAATCAACTTGCAGGGGCCCGATAATTGTTTAGTTACGTCCATTTTATCAAGGGGGGACTTATTCCTTTTGAGGAGTTTATCTTGTAATACTGTTCGGTGAGTCAGTACCAATTAATTGTGAATGTACGTAATCATTAAAGATAATCCTTTTTGCTTAGTTTACAAGATTACATTATGTCAAAAAGAGGTACTATCGTCTCATTTATTTACTGGTCATATTTTTTTCTGTGCGAGGATTAATGGGAAAAAGTCAACCATCTCATTCATTAAGACTAAACCGACTGTAAACTGACTAAACAAATATCATCTTGTCATGTAAGGAACTATCTGTAAAAATATCATACCTTCTGTTGTTTCGTTCTCAGTTGGCATGCCGGAGTCCGCCATTTCCAGATCAACAAACGGCTTACCAGGCTTAGCCTCCTCCCTATCAAACACTTTAGACAAACCCATGCTTGTGTCCAGCAGCTGGTCAAGCCATGACGGCTGGGCGGTCTTGGCGGTTTTCCTGATGGTTACATATGCCATGCGGGGTAATTGCTTCAATTTCTCGTAGTAAAACGAGCTGGAGATAAAATTCGGGTACTGTGAGGTTATTTGGTAAATTGGTTCTGGTGGATCGTTGGCGTAGTTAGGGGAGGAGAAAGAAAATCCCTGGTCTGTTCCGGCATCCCATGGGTAGAGATCTACCGACAGCTCGTTCACCCAGTGACCATCTTGACAAAGATTCACATCGTGGATTCCTACAAACCAGTCTGGACTTGGAACAATCCGTACAACCAAGGACATCTAGTGAAAAAGGAGGAAATATCATGAAAAAATATTCAAGATAAAATAAGTTGACAAACTTGGTAGCATACCGTTTTCTTTTGTAAAGAGTTACTATCTATTTAACTACAAAAGAATTATATATTAAGATATATATATTATGGCGTTTGTTAGTCTATCACCTTTTGGAGTAAACCTCTGACAAGCCACTTCGCCCATAACAAATGGGTCTGACCCATGGACCTTTTGCGTTATATTTATTCAAATCTTATATAGTCTTTCAAACGAACATGTTACGTACCGCATATTACAATACCTAGCGTCAGCTTATAAATCCAAAAGAGTCTATTGACCTGACAATCTGTAGATCCCCGTGGATCTACAGGAAAACGCTATAATCAGGCAGTTTTGGGCTAATGTTTTGCTAATTTGGATGCTCCGCATCTAGTCTGTACCCCATAGCATGGCAACCTGGATACGCTACTCCTGAATATTGTGGTGTACGGTACACAAAACTTTGCAAGAGCGGAATAAATGTAAGGCAAATGGTCAGTATGTCAGGCCAATCTGTATAATGTTAATGGTCAAGTCTCTATCTTTGCATTTGACACTAGGATATCCTTAACGTACCAGTGGATATTCTTCGCTCATGGTAATGTCCTTTGCTGTGGTCACACCCACGCCTTCCGTAAGTGCAGGAGCGGCAAACGTCAAGTGCACGTGCTTTGAGAGAATAAGTTCCGTTTGCAGACTGCTGCTTTCCCTCTCCACAAAACCTTTAAAGGCATCCGATGATAAAGTCCCATTAGCCCACATCTGATACCCTGAGTCATGCATAGCCCCTAAAGAAAGAAGAAATAAAATAACAAGATACTTTCAGAAAAAAAAGTTATAATTATTCTTATAGGTTCCAAGCAAGGCGAGACGACTCTGACTTGATATCGCCATACGTGGAATAATTAAGGCATTTCAGTCTATTGGGCATAATTGGGGAAATATTTGAAACAATGGCTTATTTTTTTTCCATTTTTATGTTGCCTTCACGAGACACCAATATTAAATTATATGTGTACGTATGTGTGTGTGAAAATAGGGTGCTCGAGAATGGGAGAAGCTGAAGACCAAATGCAACCAAACTTGGGTCATAGATAAAGCTTAGGAACTCCATATGTTAACGAGGTCACAGGTCACCAAAGTCAACGGTCATCTGGGGTCAAGTGAAAATAGGGCAGTCGGTTAACTTTCTAGGAAGTTGAAGTCCAATTGCCAAATTGCATAAAGTCAAACTTGGGTATAAAGATGTAGCTACGGAACCTCCATATGAAGCTATAGCTTACATTTTGAGGTCAAAGGTCATTTGCAGTTAACTACAAACATTTAGAGACGGCGAAAAAAAGTGACACTTGTGGTTCGAATCCCCCTTGATTATTTTTTCGTCATGCGGGGATGTAATATTAGTCTCTCATTGGCCAGGAAATCATGGTCCATCTTTCCCACTTTGGTTACGCCAAAACATGTCTAAACCAGAGTATTATGGCGAAGTTTATCTTTAGGAAACAAAGTGTGTTCCTTGCCTATAATTCATAAACGCTTTGTAGGAGAGAAGAAAATCTATTGCATAATAATATGCATGCGTATGTTAATGAGTGTACGAGGTGCTCTTAGTATGTAATAGCGTGACGTTGGATTGGTTCATTTTATAGACAGGTGTGTGCATTTTTATTAAAAACATTACTGCAATGATTTCATAACGTATTCAGATATTTTTGGTAAAATATGTGCTGCAGTAACGTTAATGAATTAGGTTAATGTCTGCCTGTTTCTATTTTCTCGTGTAATGGTAAAACACAATACACTTGCGTCAGTTTGACCAGACTCATAATGGCACTCGCCCCTACGCGCCTTGTGCGTAGGGGCCATTAACCTCTAACTACTTTATTAACCTCACATGGCAGCCATATTTGTTTTTATTTCTCCTCTATCGTTCACTAAAATAACCTTACGGGGTTGGAACCCATAAGCTACTGAATAAAAAACCATCGCCGACACCAATATGTCACACAATGTAAGGACATCCTTCATGTAAACAATACTATATGTTTTGCATATAAAATATTTCTCTTTCAAGCACAAAAAGGTCTAGTAAATGGCGTATGTCAGAACACATAACAGTACAACTACAGACCACTGTCATGACAATAGTTTACCTATTGCCTCACCGAGAAGACAGTAAAAACAATAGAAAACAAAAGCAATTTGAACACAAAATGGCATTTCCTGCAAAATGAGAAATATGCAGATACGGCTTTGTTGCACTCACTTGACGATTTCAAAGTATTAATATACGATTGGAAATGGCAACTGGATTGAAAATTGGATGACGATGGTAACTAAAGTAAGCAAAGCCTTCTGATTATGGTCTTATTAATAAACCTCTTATTTTCCTCTTATTCAAATTTGGTTTGCTGAACATAACTCATTTACCCCAGGCTATGTGTTTCGGGCAGGTCTTATTGTTATCTGTTTGGAGATGGAAGGGGCAAAAATAATCTTATTGCAGAAAAAGAGATGGAAGCACATATCAGATTATAATTTATATCCGGAAAGGCCGGTTTCTGTTTTTCTTTCTCAATTTAACAGGAAAAAGGCAAGTTGTAGCTATTCACCGTTGTACGACCTCTTTAGAACGTGATTATTACATCGTGGTGAATTTGAATAGCGTAAAGTGGTTTCTTAACTGCTGATGCCCAACATAGGGCCCGCGTGGAAAACAAACATACCCCGCCTTCTCAGACCTTCACCTCTTTCTTATCCTTCCAGGCGTTTCGTGGCGTCGGATATAGCTGGAGATAAAAATTTAGGTCAAGAGCCCATTAAAGTGTAATTAAGAAAACCCAGTGATTCCAGAAGCTGTTGAATTCTGGCCTGTGTCGTCAAATGCAACCATATCTGTCAATAAAGTACAGGCAAAGTACATATAGAGGTAGCTAGCAGGCTGGTTACTTCTCATGTAGCAGGCGGTGTCCAGCCGCGACACATCGACTTTTATTACCGTCTGCTTATGGCCGGCAGGCCTTCATGCAGTGATCAAATTAGGTTGCAACAACAAGGCGATTTTTGTGAAGTTTTTAGCCGCCAATTGTACAAATCGTTTGAAAAGAATTACTTGTGTTTGATCTGCTGTTGTAAAGTCTCCGACTGTTAGCCATTACGCCCCGTGGCTTGAGAAGATGGAGAACGGTAAATGAGATTACAACAGAGCTGTAAGGCAAATGAACCCTGACTCTATATTAAGGGCTATCAACACTTATAGCCTAGAGCAAAATGATCAAGTAGTCATAGCCTAACATACAACTTGTATGGAAGATGAAGTTAAAAGGTCCCGGGACATGCATGCCAATATCGTCTAACGTATCATTCGAGAGGTACTCATTGTGTGGCTATCATACTGCACCACCTGTGTCTATTAATGTTAAGCTACCCCGCCCGTCGAGTAGCTGCTCAGCTTGGTTTCGCCTTTCTTAAGTGCAAATGCTGACGTAGTGTGTCTAATTTAGTTTGTAACCGCCATCTATATGAAACGCATTAAGATATCTTTATAAGGATGATACATTGTAATATTAGCTGGATATTACCATCTGCCACTCGCTTACCACACAAACGCTTCGGGCATGGCTTTAGTCAATTTTGTTTGGTTAAGTTTACAAATAAAGCCATTGATGAGTTAAGGTATCTCAATATTGTAAAAGAAGTAAAGAAATAAAAAACATCAATTCAGGAAACATACAACATTGTTTCAATAAACACAATAAGTTAAATCTACTTTAAGTCACGGATAGGATCCGGAACCAATTCTTTGGGTCATTCTGAGTTAATTTTGATTATTTAGCGAATAGCAACTCCTATAGATAAATCAACCTACGTATGGAGCTGTATTCAAATTTGAAATCTAAATTAATTTCAAGACATTTTTTCATCAAACGCTCGTCCAAACAAGGATCGATCGTATGTAATGAAAGCTCCCTTGTAATCCTACACAATGGGGGATTAAATCGAAAGATGTGGTAAACATCAAGTACGTTTGTCTTTCAAACTACACACCTTTGAATTTCTAGATACACTTGGATATGTCATTCTATCAACATAACAAAATTATCTCTAAGCTCCTGAGTGAAATCTTCTTTGAATTGCCTGGACAATTTACTAGCTAAATACAAGTAGATTCGTATATTTGAAATTTCTCCGTGATACAAACAAACAATTTGGCACATCGTCAACTTGAAAACTGGGTATATCGTTATAATGCTTATGAATATTGTATGGTACTCTGAAAATGTATGGATCTGAAAATAATTTACACGGTCAAGAGGGTCGTGTCAAATACATTGGTAAATAGTCAAGATTTAAGAAATAAAGGGTGATGCAGTATCATTTATGGGCACGTACTGTGTCGAAGTGGAAAAAACAAAATAATGGGTGAGGCGCAGCCGAGCCCATTATTTTAAAGTTTTCCGGCCGAGGATACATTATGAGCCCATAAATGATATTACAAACCCTATATTTCTATTCTATTACCGAAAACAGTGTGATCTAATGAGAAAATGCATCCGCGACCCATTATTGCAGAATAATGGGCAGTAAACTGACCAATCAGAATGCTGCTTTTTCAATAATGGGCAGCAGAGGTAATAGAATAGGTGTTATAAACCCTGTAAAATGACAGCCGATCAAAAATTTAGGATCATAAAATTATATGAAACCATTAGGAATTGTGGGGTATTTATTTAGAAATGTTTCATCTAGTAACACTATACAGAAGTAGTACTAAGAAAGACTCTGGTAGCCGTTTTTTACATTTACATTTTCTTTATTTCCAGAATGAGAATAACTACAAATTAATATCAGTTGCTTATAAAATGTTTTATAGAAACATCAATTGTTTTAAATTTCGTGTGAAACGTTTTTGGTCCGATTGAAATTTATCTGTTATCTGCGCATGCGCATTAAGTCTGTTAATCTTATATGAATATTTTTTGGACTTGTATCTTATGTTCAATAAAACCTTCCAACATCTTTTAGGAGATTTCTCGATCATTTTTAAAAATTAAAACTGGGCGCAGAAAGGTTTATTACGTTTATGCTGTTTTAGCTTTCATTGTCATATGATTTAATTAACTTGAATGGTCAGTGAAAATCATTGCACATTGTATTTTACAATTCCATTCCATAATGTGAAAACAGGTGTGTCAAAAACCTGCGCCCGTTAGAAACATTGCATAGCGCTATGCTAGCTGCCAATGTTGAAGCATGTTGTATTCTAAAACCCATCTCATTTACAACCTGTAAGAGTAAATATATGCTCCCATGCGACCATGATACCGCGAACAAGTGATTTTTGTTCTCTGTTGACTTTGCATTGAGAGAGCAAAAATGAAAAATTGAACAGGACCGCACTTTCAGATAGAGGGCGAAATATATTTGGCGGCCATTTTCAAAATGATCGCTAGACAAATCAAATATTGGTTTATAACTTCACTTCTACTCAATAAAAGTGAGCAAATTTAGTATCTAAGTATAGTTTTTTTGGTAATTAAGGTAATGGTCTACCATAATTTGTTTTTATTAATGGTCCCAGAGACTTCATATTTGGATATGTTGACACTTGTGGCGAAACCAGACGATTGCCAAAAACAAAAAATTCCAAGGTCATCTCATTTGCATAATAATGGCGGCCATCTTGGATTTTTTTAGTGTTTTTATCCCGGGGTACTCCTGCCTCCAAGCAAAATATTTGTTTAATTTTTTGTAACCAGAAATAAGCCTAAACACATGAATTTTGGGATAACATAGGCTTTTTTTCAAATTTGTGTCCCATTTGCATTATTTTGGCCCAAAAACACGAAAAAACGTTATTTTTTTTTGGGGGGGGGAAATTAATGTAATTTTCAATATAATAAAAAATATTTTTAAAAAAGGGCTATGTTATCCCTAAATTCATGTATAGGGCTATTTTCATTCCCAATTACAGCTTCATACATGCTTCCGTTTTTAAGATATGATACCGGGATAATTTAAAATGGCCATTTTGAGAAAACAGCATTTGAAGTCTAGAAACACTGTTTTAATTATTATGCAAATTAGGTACAGGGTCAACATTCTAAAACTGTATTTAAGATTACAATTTTAATTTCCCCAATTTTAATTTCCGAAAGTTATTTATTTTTTACTAAATAAAACGTTAAAAGTAGCCGCTTGAAAAACAATAAAATACATATTAAGATATTAAAAAATTAATATACAAGAATTGCGTTGGATTTCCGTCTTTGATTGACCATAACTTTAGAACCACTGCTCCGATTTTTGTGAAATAAAAAGCAGCAGAAATATAAAATTTAGCTGCTTCTTGTGGGTATAATATCCAAAGACCCCCAATAGAGTAACTACTAGATAGACCATTACCTTAATTCAATGAGATCTGTTTGAAAAAAATATAGGATGGGCGCCATATTGAAAGTGAAGAGATAGCTGCCGCCAAATCATCTAAATCAGAATTTAGGTAAAATTCTGCTTAGCCTATTCGATGGATAAAGATAAATATGGTGGCTCATGACAGATTACCGGACTCTCTGAATCCAATAAACATACGAGGTGAAACAAAAAATAGAAATGATTTTTAAGATGCCATTTTTAGTACATGTGGAACTGTATTTTTGTGAAAATTTCATATACAATCTTGCAACCAAGGTTTTTCTAAATCAAAATTGTATGAGGATTCCAAAAATCATGGGTGTCATTTTTTTAAATGTGTTCTTGGATGAATTTTAGGGGGCAAGGTTTACACTAGTTTATACAGGGGGAAAATATAAAAGGGGGCAAAATGTGTTTTAAAGTATACCATCATGTTCAGTACCTTTCAAGGATTACAGAAAGGTATAGTTTGCCCTACCTGAGTATTATAGTACAAGAGTTACAAGGTAAAACGCGTTCAAGGTCACACTGGGCTAAATTTTCAGATTCATCGGTTGTTTTAAAAACGGTGCCAAATTGTTCGTCTTACTGTACAGAACCCGAAAATATAAAGGTCGCGTTGTCAATGACGTTTTGATAATAATTAAGAGGGCAAATATGGCCGTGGTCCACATGGTCTATGGGAGACCACCAGTCATATCTCAAAAGTGTCACTTTGAAAGGTGAAACACAGAATCTATATACATTTTCTTATTTAGTATGACCCAATGAACGATTTAAAACCAGTTTCAACAAAATCGGACCATTCTATAAATAATGACCTTGAACTTTCTTGAGCCTATTGTACTAAAACAATAGGTCGTAAATATGGCAAATTATAATTTTAGAACCTTGTGAGTGAGCGGGGCCGAACATACTGGTATAAATTTTAAAACAATTTAAACACTTTTATTGTTTACCCCTGTACAAATTTCCCCCCTTATAAAACCCACAAGAAAACACATTTTTAAAAAATGTCACCCATGATTTTCAGATACTCCATGAAATTCTGTATTGGAAAAACATTGGTGTCAAAATTGTATATGAAAAAAACTAAACCAAAACATCCATTACATTTCCCCATGTACTATTTGGTGGGTATTGTATTTGTATAAATGTATATAAAAATTATTGCACTCAAATTAAAACCATATCAAACTCTTCGCCCCTCACTCTTTCACATCATCGACACCCTTCCAACATCACTCCACTCTTTTACCCCTCTTGACATTTTCCTCTGTGGTATATTCCTTACGCCCCTAGAGGAAAATGATAGCAACCTGACGGAGGTAGTGGTAGGTGACATGTGCACTGGAATTTATTATAAACTAAAATGTTGCTTGTTATGCTAAATGGATCATGTCTAATCAAGCTGTATTTTGAAAGCAATAAATCAGTGAAGAAAACAATATTATTATTATTATTTCTGTAAATATTTTACAAGACAATTAACACTGAAGTTTATTGCTACAAATTATTGATTTATAGTTATGTGAAATTTAAATTAAAACAATATATATATATCATTTGATAAAAAAAATGTGAGTAAAGTTTGTCTTCAATTTTCATTTGCATTAACATAATGCCGTAATAGCATCAGTGAAAAGGGAAAGGAGGAACTTGCGTAAATACAGGCCCCAAAATAATGCTTATATATTTGAAATGAAAATAAATTATCAAACCTTACTGAAAGAAATATTAAAGAATTTCTTTAATTCTGCTGTTCATAATTAAAAATTGTTCTTTGTTTACTAAAGTTTATATAATATTTGCTTACAGTACCATATATGAGCTTTATGACATGTTTACATTTTGAGTAATGAATAGATTTGCTTAGTAGAAAATGTTAAACATCACATGTCTCAAAAGCAGTATTACAGCTGAATTAAAGAAATTCTTTAATATTTCTTTCTGTGCTGAGTTACGTCCTTCTGTTTGTCAACTCTCGATATATAGTATAGGTTTGTAGGCCTATATATACGGAAGTTACTACGATATTGGCATCATTTTGATCATGGTTCACAGGTGATTAGGAGCATGTTAATTCTCTGAGATGAACAGACTCAAACACAAAAGGGTAGTCATTTAATGTATTGAATTTACATTCCCCACACTGCAACCAAGGCCATTCCGCCAGAAAGCGCCCAATTCTGTAGACAAAACATTGAGCTAGTTGGCAACTATATTTTCCTAGTATGTAACTAGTTAGTAAGGTTCTTAGTAAGGTTTTATGAATTTCAATTTAGTTGTCAACTCCGTAGTTGCGTACTAGGGATTTTAGAATCTTACCAGGCCTTATAGTTGCCAGCTAAACTAGCTGGGTTTTATGAATTTGGGCCCAGGTGCCAAAAGGAAAGTCTGTGTTTGTACACGCAAGGACCGCATCATCAATGTTTGCGTTAAATTAGATTCTAAAGTAAACATGTCCCGCCCACACAATCAAGCCAATCACAGCCCATGCTGATGACATCATCTTGTAATCCATCCTCCACTTGGCATTCACTGTTCCTGTCCAGAAATGTGTTATTTTTAAGCTACATCGATATTGAAGAAGGAAGTTATTTTACCAAATACGTTCATCTATTGCAATAAGTCTAATCCTGCTTCTTATTCAAAATAATAAATACCAGGAATATATCTAAGTATCTAAGAATATGAAATTTATGTAAAATCAATATTGTCCGTCCTCATCAACCCCACAGATCTTCCAAAAATCTGTAATCAGCTCCAACAACAGTCAACCAATTTAATGGTGACAAGAAAAGTTCGCAGGTGCCCTGATATTGATTTTCACATTTCCTTTAGAAAAAAATCAAATGTACCTTTAAACATTACTTACACTACAACAATAAAACAAAGAAGTGTCACGTTGTCACTTACCAAGGACTGCTGACCACTGGGCATTTGGCCGGAAGATTGGGTACTGCCTTGGAAAGGCTCCCTGGCTCCACTCGCCATGAAATTCCACCTGATAAGTTGCACTGCCGGCACCACTGCAACTCTGGTCGTGTTCGAGGGGCTTACCAACGATTTCCGGTCTGGCACCAACCACTACCAAGAAGCTCCCCAAGAAAGCGCACAACTGCAATTTCAATGAGGCCATCCTTTAAAAGATAAGATAAAGGAAAATACACACTGATTCCAGCTGAATTACCAAAACTCTTAACAAATCACGACTACCGCTAATCAACGATAACCTTGCAAAGACTGTCCTGTAAAATCTGCTTCTGCAAAATCTATACCTCACTAGAAGGTCATCTGCTCAAAACTGATCAAGGAATGTCAATGCATCAATTATATATGTATTTTCACACACGTACACCATTTGGCAAGATGCCTATTTATTATCATTAGTGTGCGAAAACATATCAGTTAACATTACTTGGAAGAGCTCAGTTATGTAGGTTTTTAACATACCTGCTGCTTTAGAAGACAGTGAGAGTGGTTAGAAATCTAACTGAAACGTATCTTCACAAGACACGGAAGCGGATTTTACCGGCTGGTAAGTGAAGGCGGGGTATTAATGAGCCAGTAGGATGGAACAATCTGAGCTAGCCAAGTCCGTTGCCTGACCTAATATATGCTGTCCGTACAAGACCGCCTAGTGAGACCATACAAGCCTAGCCTTCCGAGCGCGCAACGGCGAGTCTTAAGCTGATTGGATTGCTATAATAACAAATTTGCTGTAATAGGTCTGATCACTTACCACAGTAGAAAAAAACCAGACGGCCGGCCAAACGAAGCGAACCTGAACTCAACCAAAATTCCCAGGGGCTAACTGCAACTTAATCTACTTATATATTTATTATATTGATATTATATACACATGAACCCCACAAAATACTTTTGATGGCATCTTCATTCAACCAACGAATACATTCAATCCAACTGATTCCAAACCGCAATTTGAAAGTTGATTGTCGTTAGAAGTTCATGATATATTGTGGTTAAATATTATGCTTCTGTTTGTCATTTTGTGGTTGCAGAGGTGAGATGAGATATTCATACTTTCAGTGTCAGTTTTCATGATTGGCTGTAAAGTGTTCAGCTCGTTAAGTCAAGTTCATCGTCGAGGCGTAAGTTTAGTTTGGGCTTTATTTTTCAAACAAACAATGTAAAACTTTTTGTGTTTATTATCACATTTGGTTTATCATTCACATCTCCGTATTCCGCTTTACCTTGTCTTTACTCCCCATGTTATTTTAACAATTTTAATGTGCATGTATGTGGGCCACCAGGTGATCGAAATTAAAATGTCAACTGTTTTTTGTGTTTAAAATGAAACACCGACAACAGGACTAGAATATTCAGAGATTGACTTAATGTAGTGGACCACCACGTCGATGTTATGTTAATCAATCCATCAGATCATTAAGTGTTGGCATCCAATGAACATTTGCATTAAAATTGTTGGACCACAGTGACCGCTTGACCTTTACATATCTACATAACTTTATTATGGGAAGCTCACTCAAAGTACAAGCTGGTAATTGATACCTTTATTCGTGTGCAATTGACGTGGGAGCAGACGAGTTGTAGAGTATTTCAACATGAATCATCAAAATGTTACGTACTTAACAAAATTATTCGGATGTCAGAGAACAAATATTTTCTCACTGGTGAACTCCGTCAATGAAGTTTATGTTATTCATCGCAAAGTTTGTAAACATTGAAACTTTGCCTACAAGTTGCATTGTTTTAGTAATTATAAAGTTGTAAAGTCTCTAGCAATTTGTCAACGATTTGAGATTAACTAACCTTTATTATTATTATTATTATTATTATTATTATTAATTCAACAATTTGAACACGTTTTACACCATGTTATCATTTGCAATTGTGGTTACAGGTTACAATCGGCGAAAGAGCACTAATGAGAAATAGCTTTGAGTTTTTAAATAGTTTCCGTTGTCCAAAGTCTTGAAACAGTAATTGACTCATAATTTCAACAACAAAGAACTATACGGGTAAATAAAACTTACATTCTGCAGATGAGATTCAAGTGTATTCGGCTTATCATGTAAACTTTTGAGAGACAGGCATTTAAATAATAGAGTTACGGGAGTGGAGGCAAAACTTTTTGAATGATCACCGTAGATAAAATGCTCAGCTATATTGTGATAATTGTTGCCTTTAGCAGCTAGACCATTCATTACAAGAATTTTCAAACTTAACCAGCATTAATCAGCATTATAACTTTGTCATATATGCATAGAATATTGGAAATATATTGTTGTTAATTTGTCACTATAGTCTAAAATTAGTAATACTGAAAAACAATCATTGGAATCAAAATTAGCGGTGACAAGTTCCACCGGAAGCTGTCATAACAATTTCATTCAATTCACAATTTGAAAGGCAAATTAAACACGCTATGTCCCAGACATTGCCAAATTTTGCAATTGTTACATTGCGAAATGTAATATTCTTACTGATTACATAATGTCATTAATAAGAAAACCTTACACCCAAGACAATTAGACTTTAGATGTGGGGTCATAGAAAAATGGCGTGGTAGTAGTAAATAAATACTCGTTCCAATGTAAAACAAGTTGTATAAATATCTTTCTGGTGACTGAACATTTGTAGCGATAAACCCAGACCACCCACACTATTTGCAAACTTAATCAATGTAAAGGTTACATATTGGTGCGCTAACTTAATGCAAATGATTAGACTCAACCAGGCAGGTTCACTATGCCTGGCGTCGACTGCACGGCAGGCATACCGCGGGACGTTCAACCTTTCCCATGAAGTTGAATTGACCAAACAGTTAATGTCAGGGGTAACAAGTTGGCTTGATCACAGGACTTGACAAATGAAAACGCTTATACGGTATCAACTACCCTGTCTCAAAAAAATTGTACTTTTTTTTTTGGGTGTTTTTCTTCCAAATTTGATTTCTCGTTGTTGTTGTTATTGTTTGTTTGTTTTATTAAATTTCAAAAAAAAAAAATTGTTAAACTCCGTGAGCATTTTAAAGAGCAACAACCAGGTTTATACCTGCTTTTTATTTCATCGTATTTGCTAATTGTCAATTCAGAGATGTCCATATTGCCTGTATCCAAAATAGATTTTCTTACTGCAGTCAATCGAGCATACCTCTCGATTAAAATAAGTTGAAATAAAGTAATGAAGACTAATAATATAATAATAACGACATTTATATAGCGCTCTTACAAAGAACACAGCGCCTCACAATTATTATTACGGCCGCCTTCAAAAATCGTCCACGATCATTTCGCTCATTTACGTGCTGCTCGAAGACATGCCTTGCAAGCGCGCAAGCCTATCAGCCGTTAGATCGTAATATTCCCCATAGCAGCTACCCAGATTTCGCTTGGGTGGACGAGGCAATTGAGACTAAGGTCCTTCCCAGGTGGACACACCACGTTTTGACCATAGTGGGGCTCGAACTCACGATTTTCACGGTCTATTGATCACGAGTCCTGCACTTAAATTCCGCTAGACCACACACGCGCTCTCAAACTGAGAGTCTGATATTTACTCTTTGAAATTCAACGACGTTATCTTGAAATTTTATGACAAAAAACTGCGTTTTTTTGTTTCCGATGTAAACCATTTTAAACAACTGTAACCCAGCATATATGAGAACTTGAGGCTGTGGGATATTGGCAGAGACATGGGAGGCGTGTCTGGAGGCGTGTCACAAACATAGGATGCTAACTTACTTTATTATTCGTTACATGATTGATTTTCAGGGTCGGACCGGAAAATGTTACCGCCCTGGAAATTTAAAGAAATTGGCCTATTGACAGAAAAAAATCTTAGTAAGTTTAGTAAATATTTAATTAGAGTATGTAATTTTAGTACATTCGTGTACTGGGGCATAATCCAATTGCGCGTCTGGCGTAATTTGACGTAGTTTTCCGCGAATCGCGAAAACAAAAAAACAAATTAAATGAATAATTTTTTCAAGATTTTAAAACCATATATTTTGATCGAACATGCCCGTCCAAATCTACACTCAAGCTAATCGCTATCAGCGCCGTGTTGATTGATGCTACGTAGTGGAGCGGTTTGGACTGCAAAATTGTCCACAACCCCTCCCCTCGGTACAACAAAACGCAACCACTGCTATTCGAAAGATAGTAATAAATAATTTAAAAAATTGATGGTTGTGGTCAAAAACTTTGGTGGCAGGGGTGTTTTTGGGTAAAAAAATCACGTTTTTGAGCTAAAAACTTAAGAATATCAAGATTTATTAATTTCTTAGCAAAACAAATTTTAATCATCACGCAATACTATCAATCTCTGACATTTATATTACAGATTTCTGTTTTATACAATATATAAAGGGTCTAGAATTTTAGCCCCAAAATCACCTTTTTTCCTAAAAAAAGCATCCTTTTTATCACATGTCACCACAACGAGTATTACCTGAACCCTTTATGCAGTGTATAAAACCTATATCAATAACAAAAAGGATACCATAAAAAATAAGATATAATATTATTTATAATAATATTTTTACCTTAAAAAAGTTTTAAAATAATAATAATTTCCCTTAACTTGCAGCCCAAATTTCATTTTTCGGCATAGAAATCATTCCTGCCATCAAATATTTCAACCACAACCATCATTTTCTTAAATCTTATATATTTATCCTTCAAATAAAGGTGGTTGTGTTTTGTTGTACGGTGGGGAGGGGTAACTCGAAAACTAGAGCACTTTTCAAGGCTCGGCCGCTCCGCTAACGCGCAATTGGCTGCTAAAGCCTATTCATACTTCACTGCAATGCAGTGCAGCGAAAATGGATGACTCAATGCAGTAGCAACGCTGTTCAAATTGCATACGTTGCTGCTGGGTTGAGTCAGAGATGGGTTTCATCCAATTTCAATGCACTGCACTGCAGTGCAGTGAAGTTAATGGACCTTAATTCTGTCCCCAGATAATTCACCGTGGTGTAGTTTTTATAGTTGTACAGCATTTCTATCGCTTTTTCTTCACTTGTCTCATTTTGACATAGAAATTTGCTGGATGATTATGCTGTTAACAGGCACATGCGTATGCTTGTCTGTCAATTAAAATAAGTCAAATTGCAAAGGTGGCAGTCACAGTGTTCACAATTTTTAACATAACAGAATCAATTTTGCTGTTACCCTTAAGTACCAGATATGTGGTGAATTTTCATTTTAGATGTAGTTGAATTCAAATTATATCAGTTTTTGCAGATATTAATGGAATTTATCAATGGAATTCCGGACATTGAAGCCCGCAGCTCAAAATCTCAATCCATAACATATTGAGTTGAATGATTGTTTTGTTACTGATGTCCTTGATACTTCTTAGTGTAACGTTAGGATGCTAAGAGCCGCCTTCGACATCAACTGCCAACAACATACTATGTATGGAGATGTGCCAAAAGATTCAGCCAAAATCAGAGAAGGACCTACTTTGCAGCCCACCTCTCTCGGAGTATAAAAACCTGTTTCATTGACACCCAAACATGCATCGAGAAGACCAGGGAGGCAACAGCTCACCTACGTAAGCACCCTGAAACAGGTCACCAGACAGAAGGCGAATAACATACAAACTACAATATCATATGCCTGGGGACAGGAGAATATGGAGAGCGATCACGATTTGAGAAGTTCCACTCGTTTAAGCACCTAAGAAGCCTTGATTATCATGGGAAAGAATGCAAATCTCCAACAGATCTTTGTGTCATCAATGTAATGTAATTGTGTCACAATGCAATGGTAATTGTACCACAACGGTCATGGTAATTGTCACAATGGTAATGGTAATTGTGCACAAATGTATGTCAATTGTGTCACAGTGGTAATGGTGATTGTGTGTCACAATGGTAATGGTACCACAACGGAAATGGTAATTGTGCAAAATGGTAATGCTAATTGTGTCACAATGGAATGCTAATTGGACCCAATGGTAATGGTAATTGTGTCACAAACGGTAATGGCAACTTGAAGACAATGGTAATGGTAATTGTGTCCCACAACACTATGGCATTGGTTCCAATGTAATTGTAATTGTGTCACATGGCAATGCTAATTGTCTCACACTAGTAATGATAATTGTGCCACAGCAATGGATTGTGTCACGTTGCAGAGTGTAGTTGTGTCACAATGTAATGCTAATTGTGTCAAAATTTGGTTTTAAGTGCTAATTGTGTCACAATGGTATAGCAATTGGTACAATGTAATCGTAATTGTGTCCCAATGTATTGGCACTTTGGGCGCAATGGTAAATTAATTTTGTGTCACAATGGACAATGGTAATTGTGTCACTGTAATGGTAATCGTGTCACAACTGTAATAGTAGCTTTGTTGTTTTGGATGTTAAGGCGGCTGTTAAGTCAGGATCTTAGCCAAAGGTCAGTTTTTAGTTTTTTTCATGCTTAATGGAATTACATGTTTTCTTTCCATATATTTTAACAGAACTATATTATTCATTTTCCTCCTATTTGTTCATTTTCTTTTACTATGTTACGCATTTTTGACCAAAACAATCACATGGGCTGACTGCAAAAGGGCGGGTATTTCACAATCTATGGTCGGTATGTTGTAGTTCTTTTCATTTGGTTTACAAATCGTGATTTATTTCCAACTTTGAACAATTGGCGTTGTTTTCAAATTGAAACAACACGCGGATTTTGGCCTTTTTGGCCATTTTGGCAACACTTTGATAAATAGTGCAGAATTTTGAAAAAAGTGAAAATATACCGACCTAAAACTAAGACTCTGGAATGCAGAACGACAAGCCACATTTTTATAACTTTCCTATATTTTTTTATAGGAACCACAAAATGAGTGAAAATCAAACCATTTTTATGATTTTCTAAAAAAAAATACGTATTTTGGGGAAAATTAATATCATATTTGGATTCCTTGGAGTCCCATTCCTTCTCAAATATGTATACTTTATATAATGTTTGGAAACAATATTAGAAGATACGGCAAAAACAGTTCCCTTTGATTTCTGACTTAACAGCCACCTTTTAATTAAGCATAATTGGGGAAGTCAACAAACCAAATTTTTCCGAGAGATTGATGAATCTAACACTGTAATGAAAAACTGTCAGGTAATTTCCAGATATCCAAGACGACATTTGCAAACAAATTATATTAGCCACGTTACAAGATTTGTTCTTCTTTGCTAAAAGAAGTCTCGTTAAATCATAAGAAATCCGTGCCGGTCTTTTTTTACCCTTTAGAAACCAATAAAGAAATATCATCTCAGCATCTTTGGAATAACCTCTTATATTTATATGGGACAGTTGTCCGTTTTTTATTTTGTGTGTTGGGCTACCTTTCATTTTTGTATTTTAGTTTTGCATATTTTTATAGTTGTTAGGTAGTTGTTGTTGTACTTATGGAAATAACAGTTTTGATTGACATCACGTTCCAGATTTTCACGAAGAAAACCCCTTAAATTTGTCTATGTTCTGATATGATGTACTCCACATCATGTGGAATTTCAGTCTCAGTAGGTGACTGATTTTGGGGGGGATCGAAGCCTTACGATCACAGCCACGCATTTTCGTCCGTAGACAATTGGGGCTACCGTTACTGTATCGACGGATGACTTAGCAATTTCGCCCATTATTCATTGCCATTGCCTAACACCCCAGCCGAAGTTAAATTGCGCCAACTACAAGGTGCTTCCAAAATACATACAGACTGTCCCAATAAAAACTATACAATCAAACTAAAAATTATAAAAATATATAAGCTATGCATTTTTGCCATATATTTTGACTTCATTTGTTAGACAAGATCCTAAGCTTAATCCTCGCTTTTATTCCATCCAATTTGATGGACCCTAAGCGGAGATATCGTCAGTTGAACACAAAGGATAAAATACCACTTGGGCCAGTTTCACCTGAAGGTTCAAGAAACTAAAGGTATAATGCGTGTAATATCATTGTGGGATTAAACCCTTTTCAAACAAAAGAATATTTTACAGATTGGAGTGAATGTATTTTCATGCAATGAACTAATCAATATATTATTTTTCAGTGAAAGCACCAGAAATTATTATGTTGTGGGTGAAATGAGGGACTTACTCTCAAGAGGACAATAATCATGAAATTCATGGAAATGTGGGGAATTTGACTGCTGAAACTAATGTAACAGTCTACAAGTCTGTTGAGGGACAAATGTGTGGGCAACACTCTAATGTGGAGGGACAATTTACCCTTCCCCTATTTCCCACTGCCTCCAAGATGCCAGGGAGGAATATGATGAAGAAAGCAGTGTTCAACAAAGAACATTAATGGAAAGGATGGTTGTGTTCAAAGGTCTCAGTTTACTTTCAACAAGGGCGTTTTTATGGTTCAACCTTCTGCTGAAACCTGGAGTAAAGCTGAGACAACAAGACTGTTTGGAATTGAATTTCCCTATGCTACATGCATTTATTAGCAATTGCGACATTATAAAGTTATAAATTATGTGAATACAGAAGCATCACTTTATACCAAATACCTACTTTTTATTTCAATTTTCATATCAATAAAGAATGTCTTGAAGGGGGTTTTCAGTGACAACTTTGTTGATATCAGGATAGTCGAAACTGGCCCAACAGGTTTTTCAACTGCCTCAGATATTGGCCATAACTCCTAACCCAGACCCCCAAATTACATTTAAACCAACTAAAAATCTCATAAAGCTTGAATACTCCTAAAAAGAATCATTAAAAAACTCCAGTTGAGATGAACTTCAAATTATCTTTGATTGTAATAGTTTTTTTGGGGGACGTCGTAGATAGAGTGTATTTTTGATTTGTTGTAACCATACCCTATGCGTATGTATGATTTTTTGCCAATTTGGTGCGCAACGATGGCTATTAAATTGTCAGAAAAGTACCCCCATACGGCTATAGTCCCTCTAGCAACAATATACACTCTATATAGGTCTTGGGCCAGCCAGCCAAAAATGGGTGTCCTACCTAAGAAGGTACAAATTCTATCAATGCTTTTTTGAAAGCTACATGTCTCTTGTGTATGAAATGCCTGCTAAGGTAACTTGTAAGGAGTTATCAAGTCTCTAGATTTCAGTCTTTTTTGAAGAGTGTGAAAATTCCTCTATTATAATTGATATCACAATATGGATAACAATATCCATATTGTGTCAATTGAATGACTTTCATTGGCTTGAGTAATTCTAACTATCAGTTGTTAATGTTTTAATGAAATATGCATTTATGAAAGTCATAAATATCCCTTCCATTTCCTTTGAAAATCTAGGTTTACCCCGCATTTTTTAATACATTCACGGCCATGGGAAAATATTTTTTGTATCTAAAAGAAAAACATAATTGCTTTTAACATCAGGTTTTATTATGGAGACTCACAAATAACCCACTTTTACAAGATATTTCTTTTTTTTTTTTCCAAAACTGAGAGCTTTCCTTCCCGCCCACCCTGGTGGTACTTTTAATCACATATTAATTGAAGCTAAGTCAAAGAAACTATCAAGCAACACACGACGTCATTTCCATTCTTTATTTCAATTGCGTCTGAAGTAAATAAGCTTAAAACATGACGGAAAGAATTTAGTATTTGCCACAGGCCTGCGAATTCACAAACTAACGGAATAAACCGCCATGTTAAGTGTGCCGATTTAAGTGGTGGCGAATCTAATTCACAATCCCCATGAACGCATAGGCAACAAATGAACACCCAAGACAAATAGCAGACAAACAACAGAATGAGTTTTGAGTAAGCAACCACAATGTCGGCAGATCAACACATAATGTGTCTGCAGAATTGGTGAAGGATATTGGAACTGAAAATATCTGCATTTTGGTGTAAAGCATTAAATTGGCACCAAGGTAAGAGTTTTTTATGCGACTATTTCTGGATATGTGGGCCAAAATGTTTTTTCGCCCAAGATGGCTCCAAATTTCAAAATGACCGCCACGTGTACAATTAGCCTATTTTTTCAATCGATTTTTTCCTCGTGGGAGTCTATTTCATGCTATTTTCATTTCACACTTTAATTTATAATAGCCCTAATTAATACTAATTAATACAAATTGTTTAAAAACAATATTCAATGGCTGCCTCTTCCCAAAATGGCTGCCAAATTGGCCAACAAATATCAAAGTGCAAGTTATTTCAGTGCCATTCATACCTTTGTTACCAAAGGTGTGGCTAATATACTAATTGAACTTTCATAATAACACAATCCTTTTTCCCTTAACCAACTGGATCATATGCTACGTATGAGGCCTTGAAATTATAATTGTTTTGGTGGCCCATATGACAAATTAAACACTTATGGTGGCCACATTTACTTTGCAAAATTAGTGGTTTGTTTTTTACCTTTTCCTACCTAACAGAAAGAGCAGGGTGTGTGAGCTTTAGTATAGAACGGTGTGTCAATTGTTGGCTTTTTTGCTACAATGGGAATTTTTGTGCTTAAAATGTAGAAAATGGCCCAAAATCGAAATCAAATTGTTACATTTTTATCCTTTGCGTTTGGTTCCATCTTGATTTTCAAAATGGCCACCATTTCAACATATTTTGATCTATATCTGGACTTCTGATCACCATAGAAGGCTCAGATTTTGGTGTCATACCCATGTTTTGATGCCAAGGAACACAATAGCTCTTAACAAGGTTGCAGATTGTTTCCTTGTGGCAGCTATCTTAGATTTCAAAATGGTCGCCATTATCCACCATATTTTACTCTATATCTTTACTTCTGAGCAACATAGAAAGCTCAAATTGATTGCAATACCTATGTTTATGATGCCAGGACACAAATATAGCATACCTAAATATTCAGATTTTTCCTTTGGGGGCCAGTTCAAAATGGCCACCATTTTCATATATTTTTATTCCAGTGAGCAATTAAATGGCCTTTAATGTTGTTGAGAAGACTGCCTGGATATTGGTTTTCAATACTTGAATTTGCTCTGAACACAAGGACAGCAGAACCCCATACACAACTCATTACACCTCCATGCTCTACCCCCGAGTCCCACCTTTTTAAACTGGTTCTATGCAATAGGATCTTGATTTGAAAGTAAAGTGCGTCCACGTGAGCTGATGGAAGCCAACCATCTGTAATCCAAGCTCTAATCTTGGATTTATAATGTGCTCCGATATTTACCATAATAAGGGGCACCAGAGTCTGTTTGGAAACTGCAAAATGTTTGATGTCCTGAGATATAAGGCTTTTCACACTTGAGCTGGTGATCAATTCCACTTTTGTGATTCGATCGCCGTCTGCAGACTTCAACCATCCGCACCAAATCATTTGAGACTTTGCCAACTCTGACATCTATCGCTGTGTGCTTCTACAAATACGGTCCGCTTAATGCACTAAGTGTAAGAGACTATTCGCCATTTTGAATTTTCCAATCATTCAGTCCGTTCCACTTCAAACAACGGAAAACGCGCAATTTCTGTGCAGAACAAACCAAGGTACACGTCCCTTTACTTTAAAGGTGGGCCATGTACCTCAGCATAAACAAGCTATTTAAAAAAGGTCGAGACCACAACACTGAACTAATGTCTCGAAAGAATAGTTCGTGACAGCAGCAGCTCATTAAATCCTTACTTTGGAACCTTTTACATCGTAACTAAGGAGTTATGTGTCCAAAGAGGTTCTATATAGATAGAGAAGGAAACCGTTACTAATCTTTAGAAATCATCGTCTCGCATGTTTTGCGCACAAAGAAAACATGAGTACCAACAATAGAAGCAATGCTGCCTCCGCTTCTTCCGCTTCTGCACATACTGTGGTTGCAGCTTTGCATATACACTAATCGGGTATTTGATACATTAATGTATTTGTTAGAGTTGGCCAGTGTTAATAATAGTTGTGACCTGGATCATTGTGCTCAATAAAAACTTTTTTTTCTCATAATGCAATGCGCGCTTTAGTGAAAAGATGTATTCATGAGGGCGGATTTTAATTTAATCAAACGAACTGATGTGAGTCATTTCATTCTTGTGTGGCCATGGGTAGGACACATTTTAACCACCCATATCACCCACAGCCAACAACTGATATTTTGGCGGATTGTTCTGTATCGAATTGACATTTGTTGTGTTACAAGCACCCACAACTAATATTATTCCGTGCAATCTTCAAAATGTCCAGCCCGCCCCCCCCAGCACGGGACCGACTGGTTTGAATGGGCTTCACCCCCCTTGATTGTGCATTGCGTCCTCGAGTTTTTCAAGACACAGCTGACTAGTTTTCAAAAACGGCAATCGATTGCAAAAGTGAATCGGTCACTGCTCAGTGTGAAAAGCCTTAAATTGTGGGGCTCCCTGACTAGTTTTACTGCTCTTAATCCGATATAGTTAGGTTCGTTACTTAATTCCTCACTCGGAGAGATGCAGAAGTTTCCAAGACCCGAACCTTTTTTTCATTTCATATTTAAATCGTTTCCCTCTGTCCGAAGTCACATCCGACCAGCATTCCCTGTCTCTTCTACTTGAATCCCGTCTTTGGCGAGTGAAATCGTTAAATTATGCTTTAATTACGGCCTATATCTTTGGCTTGCTCTGAACTTCCATAAAATGGTCTTGTTCCGCCGCTCTAAAGGAAGCCCCCACCGAGTGAAATACTGACCGTATGGTGGTGATGAACCTGGCAAGTTCAGTAGGTGGCTCTCACAGAGTTGATAGAGCATTAACTGAATGGGCTATGCCTCTTTCAGTCCTCTACCATAATGGTAAGCGACGGTTCTACCGGTGCCTCAGTTTCTTGTGTGTTCACTACTACACTACTACACATCTACGAAGATACATCGAGGAAAGCAACGTCGTGCTTGATAGGCTCTCATGGGCCCCGGCAGAGTTGGGTCCCTCTTTATATCACTCTAGTGTTTCAGTGCAATGAGGCTCTCAGTAGGATGTAAAATGTCGAGACGACTGCCTTCTTGGGCACCCAGAGTTAACAGATCCTCCTCGACACTCAACGTATGCTAAGCATCTGGGTCCTTTTTTCGACCGGTGCCGCCAAGGAAAGTACATCCTAGTAGAAACACTTAGGCCAGGTTTCCGGACTTTCTAGATCCATTTTGAGTAGTCTGCAGGCGGGCTTAACGTATGAGGACTATAAGTCTGCCATGCAAACCATTCAATGAGGGCTTTATTAACGGGTCCCCACGTTGTTTCGGCTAGACGTCACTCTTCCTTAATGTTATGTTCGTTTCAAGACCTCCAGAACGGGATCTTCCGGCGTTGTTAGGAACTTCTTGAAAAGAACCGCTTTATGAGCTGTGTTCGCAGTTTCTTTTGCATGACTTGACTTAAAAACGTTCTTTTTTTTTTGGTCACTGTGCGGGATCGTTGTGCGGAGTACCAAGCCTTAACTAGTGGCGAGATGTTTTGGTCATTTCGAGATGATGCGAATCATGTTGTTCTTTTCTCCTGGTTGGCGAAGATGAGTGTGTGACTTTTTCGACATGCCCATTCTCCCGGAATTTAATTTATTTCATCTGTGAGTGAAGATAAACTTTGTGTCTCAGTTAGGTCGTTTAAATGGTATCTGGAGAGAAGTCGAACGATAACAGAGGCGATTGTCAGCAACTTTTTTGTGTCCCTCTCAACCTTACTACCGCCATGCTGCCAAAAGGTACATTCCCCGGTGGGTTCATGGAGGTCATCCCAGGGTTATGGGTCGTTAAGCACACTCTAGGTCATGTCTTCAGCTCATAAGTACGGAGCTATTGCTTCTTCAGACGCTTTCCATTTTTTATGTCTTATGTTCATGTTCCATCACCTCTGACTTAGTAAATTATTATCTAATAATTATTCTACAGTTTCTTTAAATATGGGATAACATGCGCTGGGTTAGTAGGTCATGGGACTTGTTGCTTCACAAAGAAACGAAAGACAAGACATTATTTAATGCTTTAGAGGTGTAAATACACCAGGAAAAATAAGATCACTGACAACTTCTAATCAAGACCGTATTCATGTTGATTAGGTGGAATTTGGACAATAATCGCTTTACACAACCTGCACCCCGAATATCGAATATGCTATGGATTGGCTGGTTACCAGTGGAGGATATTTGTGTCAATTGAATGGGCTTTGCATTATTCAAAGCGGTCTGCATATCCCTAAAGTAATTCATAAGTGAACCATAATGGTATCCTGAAACCAATTTTTAGTCAATCTACATTACGTATGGCTGCCATTTGCGGCCACTTGAATTGGCTAAATATTCAAAACTGATCAGCATAGCCTGCCTCAACGTGAGGTGAATTAATTTAAAAAGTATTGACTCCTTTGAAATCAGTTATTTAATGGATTTACCTAATATATAATAGCAGATTTTTTTTTTTTAAAATTGGCTTGCCATTTTTGAAAATTACGTACGAACGTCGGGCCATTTTAAATCAACCAGACATCCAAAACTGTCCAGAAATATCCTCTTAAAATATAAGGTTAGTATTTGTGAAAGAACCTAGCACTTAGCGACTAGTTATTTCATGAATTGTCATATATCGCAGCTATTTTTGAATTGCTTGCCTTTTGACCGCCATTTTGAATGGCAGCCATTTTGGAAGCATGACCCCATTCACAGTGTCAATCGCTCCCTATAAACTTGAAGTAATTTCATGCCGGAACTTAATACTTTGCATCTATTTAATACAAACAAAATGCCTAATATGCAGCCATTTTGAAAATGGCCGCCATTTTGAAAATCGGCGGTGATCAATTTTGAATTGGCCCATATCCAGGAATTGTTCAGCATGTTCCAACATGTAACTCTGTGCCAAATTTTCCTCGCGTTTATAACCAAAAAAAGCACAATTTTGCCACCATTCTGCACACTAATAAGGAGAACTGGCTCAAACGCGGTGGCATTACCCACGAGCATGGAAACCACATTCACATCAACAGAACACATCCAAATGGTAAAAACAGCATGTGTAAACGCTAAAATATGCTCACTGCACTGCAGACTGAGGAAACATTGACTATTGAGTCCTCACCCTGAATGCCAACCAATTAAGCTTATTTGATTTGAAACGGGCATTCGATATTAACCTCTTCTTTCATTAAAAAAGAGCAATATCACCCCACAGAAAAATACTATTTAAGCTTACACACTCATTCTTTATTTCCAGCATATTATCTTGTTTGTTATTTGTGGCCCATGCTTCAATGTCTTCTCAATCGCAATGAAATATGGAAATGAAATCGTTGCTGTAAATTGTTAATTTCGTCGTCGAGAACCTTTGAATACGGCAAAGTGTCACTTTTTTCTGAAAACATTTTTGAAAGGTAGTATGGTTGATGCCAAAAGTGTTGTTTGAAAAGCACCGACTTTTGCGGCAGAGCCAAATGTTTCCTCCTCTCTTCAAAACTTTTTAATTTTTCCAAACTACAGTCCTAAGCGAAGTTATGCAACGAATGTCCTTGAATTTTGGGTAACCGTGTATTTTTGCCTTATAACTATTGAACTAGAACCAGACACGGCGGTAGGGCAACCCTACTTTTTTTTTAAAAAATCGTTCCAACAAATGAAACATTTTGGCGTCCCTTTTTTTTTACATATTCGGACCCTGTTCATATTTTGACCCCTGTGTAAACCGCTCCCCCATTCTACCGTACTTTACGGTGGTAGAGATTGTCTTAGATTTTTAGTATGTTATTCCAATGTCAATTACTACCAACGTTTGCTATTTTTTTTAGTTTTTGGCGCTCCTTATTTTAATGAATGGACCCAAAGAGGTTCTATATCTAGATAGAGAGGCAAAACGGTTTACGTAATCTTAGAAATACACCGTCTCCCATGTTTTGCCGACCACAATAGAAAGCATAGAGTACCAACATAGAAAGCAGGGTTGCCTCCTCTTCCTTCCACATACTGTGGGTGTCTCCGCTTTGCCATATCAACTAATCTGTAGGATACAAATTAATGTAATGTGTTTAGAGGGTGGCCCGGTGTAATATAGTGTTACCTGGATCTTGTGTCTCAGAACCTTTTTTCTCATAATGCATGCGCGCTTAGGTGAAAAGAATGTATTCAATGAGGCGGTTTATTTAATCAAGACGACTGATGTGTCATTTCATTCGTTGTGTGGCCATGTGTTGGCCCCCATTTAACACCCCCCCAATACACACCAAATCCTACACGGTTTTTGGGCGGATTGTTTGTATCGATTTAACATTATGTGTGTATACGAGCTCCCAAACTGATAATTATTACGTGCCATATCAAAATAATCAGCGCCCAGCACGGACGACTGTTTTTGAATGGGTTTCACACCCCCTTGAATGGACCGGTCTATGAGCTGTTGTTCGCAGTTTCTTTGAATGACTTGACTTAGAAAACGTCTTTTTTTTGGTCACTGTGCGGGATCCGTTGTGCGGAGTACCAAGCCTTAGCTATTGGCGAGAGTTTGGTCATTTCGAGATGTGCAATCATGTTGTTCTTTCATCCTGGGTTGGCGAAAGATGAGTGTGTGAATTTTTCGACATGCCCATTCCTCCCGGATTTAAATTTATTTCATCTGTGAGTGAAGATAAACTTTGGTGTCCAGTTAGGTCGTTGAAATGGTATCTGGAGAGAACTCGAACAATCAGAGGCGATTGTCAGCAACTTTTTTGTGTCCTCTCAAAAACCTTACCGCCATGCTGCCAAAGGTACATTTACCCGGTGGGTCATGGAGGTCATCCAGGGTTATGGGTCATTAGCACTCTAGGTCATGTCTCAGCTCATAGTACTGGAGCTATTGCTTCTTCATACGCTTTCCATTTTTTATGCTTATGTTAATGTTCCATCACCTCTGACTTAGTAAATTAGTATCTAATCTATTCTACAGTTCTTAAATGATGGGATAACATGCGCTGGGTTAGTAGGATCAGGGGACTTGTTGCTCACAAAGAAACAGAAAGACAAGACATTATGTAATGCTTTATGAGGTGTAAGACTACCAGGGAAGAAATAAGATCACTGACAACTTCCAATCAAGACCGTATTCATGTTGATTAGGTGGAATTTGGACATAATCGCTTACACCTGCACCCGAATAATCGAATATGGTATGGATTGGCTGGTTACCAGTGAGGATATTTGTGTAATTGAATGGGCTGCATTATTCAAAAGCGGTCTGCATATCACCTAAAGTAATTTAATAAGTGAACCATATGGGTATCCTGAAACCAATTATTTAGTCAATCTACAGAATATGGCTGCCATTTTGGCGGCCACTTTGAATTGGCTAAATATTCAAAACTGTCCAGCATATCCTTCTCAACATAAGTGAATTAATTTAAAAAGTATTGACTCCTTTGAAATCAGTTATTTTATGGATTTACCTAATATAGCAGATTTTTTTTTTAAATTGGCTGCCATTTTGAAAATTACGGCCATTTTAAATCAGCCAGACATCCAAAACTGTCCAGAATATCCCTCTTAATATAAGTTAAGTATTTTGTGAAGGAACCTAGCACTTAGCGACTAGTTATTTCATGGAATTGTCATATATAGCAGCTATTTTGAAATTGGCTGCCATTTTGACCGCCATTTTGAAAATGGCAGCCATTTTGAACATGACCCACATTCAAAAGTGTCAAGCGTATCCCTATAAACTTGAAGTAATTTCATGCCGGAACTTAGTACTTTGCCTCTATTTAATACACGAAAATGCCTAATATGGCAGCCATTTTGAAAATGGCCGCCATTTTGAAAACGGTGGCCATTTTGAATTGGCCCCATATCCAGAATTGTTCAGCATGTTCAAATGTACATCTGTGCCAAATTTCTCGCTTTTAACAAAAAAATGCACAATTTTTCCACCATTCTGCAGCACTAATAAAGGAGAACTGGCTCAACGCGGTGGAATTATCCAACGAGCATGGAACCACATTCATCAACAGAACATCAGCAAATTGGTAAACAGCATGTGTAAACGCTACAATGATGTCATCAGTGCAGATGGAGGAAACATTGACTATTGAGTCTCACCCTGAATGACAAAACAATTAAGCTTATTTTGATTTGAAACGGGCATTTCGAATATTAACCTCTTTCTTTCATTAAAAAAAGAGCAATATGCAAAGAAAAATGACTATTTAAAGCTTACACCTCATTCTTTATTTTCCAGCATATTTATCTTGTTTGTTTATTTGTTTGCCCATGCTTCAATGTCTTCGCAATCGCAATGAATATGGAAATGAAATCGTTGCTGTAAATTGTTAATTTCTTACTTCAGACCTTTGAATACGGCAAAGTGTCACTTTTTCTGAAAACATTTTTTGGAAAAGGTAGTATGTGTTGATGCCAAAGGTGTTGTTTGAAAAGCAACGACTTTTGCGGCAGAGCCAAATGTTTCCTCTCTTCAAAACTTTTTAAATTTTCCAAACATACAGTCCTAAGCGAAGTTATGCAACGAATGTCCTTGAATTTTAGGGGGAACCGTGTATTTTGCCTTATAACTATTGAACTATAACAGACACGCGGGTAGGGCAAACAATACTTTTTTTTTAAATCGTTCAAACGAAATGAACATTTTGGCGTACCTTTTTTTTACATATTCTGACCCTGTTCATATGTTGACCCCTGTGTAAACCGCTCCCCCATTCTACCGTACTTTACGGTTGGTAGATTGTCTTAGATTTTTAGTATGTTATTCCAAATGTCAATTACTACCAACGTTTGCTATTTTTTTAGGTTGTGGCGCTTATTTTAATGAATGGACCCAAAGAGGTTCTATATAGATAGAGAGGCAAAACGTTACGTAATCTTTAGAAATACACCGTCTCGCGTGTTTTGCCGACCACAAAGAAAACATAGAGTACCAACAATAGAAAGCAATGGCTGCCTCCGCTTCTTCCACATACTGTGGGTGCCGCTTTGCATATACACTAATCGGTAGTGATACAAATTAATGTATGTGTTAGAGGTGGCCAGGTGTAATAATAGTGTACCTGGATCATTGTGCTCAGATACTCTTTTTTCTCATAATGCAATGCGCGCTTAGGTGAAAAGATGTATTCATTGAGGCGGTTTATTTAAATCAAGACGACTGATGTGTCATTTCATTCGTTGTGTGGCCATGGGTAGGACAACATTTAACCACCCAATAGCACCCAACATCCAACAACTGATATTTTGGCGGATTGTTTGTATCGAATTGACATTATGTGTGTATACAAGCACCCAAACTAATAATTATTCCGTGCAATATTCAAAATATCAGCGCCCAGCACGGACGACTGGTTTTGAATGGGTTTCACCCCCTTGAATGGACCGGTCTAGAAGCTTGCACTTTTCAAGTAATATCCTCAGATAAAGATTATTGCAACTTCTGTATAATCCCGCTGTCATTTCAATCGAAAACCCTAGACACAGGTATAACATTCTAACCGAGATTATAATCGACCGAGCAGCATGTAGTAGCGAAAGTTGGCCTATCTCCAAATTCATCGAGGTGTAGGATTGTAACACCATGACTTCATTCCAGGCTTGATTGATTCGAAAGACTTGTAATTAGTCTAGACAGAGAATCCAGGGCTTATTTGACACATGTTTTATATTCCCGACCGTTAAGACGCGACAACCCATTTCAATCACTTAACCATTTTAACAACATTAGTGTGATGCGTTGTGCTACAAATTTCATGTTTCGAGAGAACATGCCGATTTTATGAAATTAAAATTGTTGAAATCGCCGGACGCATGGTTTCTTGGTAATCCCTTGTAATCTAATAAATTGACACTAACTTGAAGTCTACTTGATATGGGTTTACGTCAGCCGATCCACTGTGTACGTTTTGTCGCAGAAGCTTTGCTTGGAATATTACAGCAAATATGAGGGCAAATAGGAAATACTTCATGGAGCTGGTTATAAATGTTATTAATTAAGAAATTAAGAAAGGGTGATGGAGTATCATTTATGGGCGAATCGAGTCCATTATTTTTAAGGTATTCCGCCAAGGATAAATTATGAGCCCATAGATGATACTGCAAACCCTTTATTTCTATTTTATTACTTAAAACAACTCCATTTAATAAAATAAAATACAGCGCTCACCTGCCGTCGCGGTTAGTGAATGACGACAAAGGTCACACGAGGTCACCAAGGTCACATGAGGTCACTAACATGACCTTTGTGATTGTTGCACGTCTTCAAGGAAATTTTAAACTTCCGACACATATACAGTGTGAGTCAATAAAAACCCTACATTCAGGAAAGATTTTTCTTCAAAGGTTAAATGTTATTTTTGCTTAAATGTTTGCTTTGGTTGTTTACAGGGATTAACAGGCTATCAGAAGATTTTTATTTGGTGTCTTTCGGAATTTGGGTTTAGAAAGTATGTCAATTTTGCGGAGAGACCTAAAAATTCTGTTTGGCCGATTTTAGCCACAGCAGCCAGCAAACTCCCGCTGTGCATGGATTACACCAACATCAGGTCACGCACTGCTGCCATTTCAAAACACGGACATTTACTTCGCATTTCCCAAGAAAAATCGATGACCGTGTAGAAATTTTTTTGTCTAAAATGGTCCCTTTTATACCACCCGAAACCGTACAACCAAAAAACTTCTAACCGGTCCCACATATTTTTTGTTTTAAAAACCTTATAATTAAACCCGAATACCAATTTCCACAGACGCTTACTACGGTCTGTTGAGGAGACTCTTATTTGAAGATGACCTCATAAAATAGCTCCCGGGATGTTGTCGGCTGCTGTGGATTTTAAGCCATACAATGCGGAGACTGACACCGACGTAACCATAACTTATATCAAAACAATTCACACATGATGGTATCGATTTCTTCTCGACAAAACCTATCATTTGAAAAAACGGTCTATTGTGTACATATTATCAGTAAAAATACTTCAAAAATAAATTAACCTTTGTTTCAATCATAAGAGTCATTTATTGAAAATTACCCATATCCTTTCTCAGTTCAGGAAGATAATTAAACTGCTCAGAGATTTTTGTTTTAACATCTCTAAGGTAATTATTTTGCACAAATACAGTAATACACTCAGCGTCCATAAATTGGCGAGAAACTAAAGCTGAAAGTTTTCTGTAAATAAATGGATTAAAAACGTAAAAATTATATATCGCACGTTTTTTCAAGCGGAATACAAAACCTTCCTATGGTTTCACATTTGGCTCCCAAGTTTTCGTTGATGTGGTTAAAACCATTAATTTTGCTGAACCAAAGTAAACTGTGGTCCTTTACACAGCTATCTTGACTTTCCTTACTTCGGGAAAATTGAACATTTTTTTCACTCAGCATTTTCTTTTGTCTCTCCGGGATATTATTTATTATAAATCATTATTCTCCCACATTCTATTGTTACAATAATTTGGTGTTTTAAATGTTTCTACTCAAATCAATCACTGCTGAAGACACGTTACTCTAGGTCAACGCGCCATCTTTGTTGCTCAAAATCGGCCAAACCGGGATTTTTAAGTCTCTCATCGCAAAATCGACATAACTTCTACTTCTTCCTCCAAAGTCCAAATTACACCAAAAACGTTTCTGAAAAAGCCCCCCCCCCTGTCAATATCCCTCTTATAACCAACAAACATTTTGTCAAAAATATTCTTATAATATTTTAAATTTTTTTCTTCTGAATGTAGGTTTTTTTTTACTCACAACTGTATAGACAAATCCGACCGGCCAAATGATGGTCAGAATTGATCCGGCATTACTGGGGGGCATCCACCCCAAAACCTACCAAATCTTTTGTACGTCTGTACCACTCTTGATTAAGTAGAATTCGAACTTTATACACTTAATCTGCACATTTTGGAATGTCAGCATGATGCGCCCCAGCGATTCTGCCAGTGAGGTGTTGGAATGTGTCAAACCGGATTCGTGTATATGCCAATCAAATTGTATTGTGTGCCCACCCAAATAGCAAGATCTTACTGAGCTGTTGGAATTGGCCGAATATCAGCCCTACTAAAAATTTTTGAGCCTCAGCGGGCCATCCGCAGATAGAGGAGGAGCAGAATATCCTAGGGGCCCTATTTAGGAGTTCGTTAACCTCCCACTACAGAAAGGTTTGACACCTTGGGTAGCTTAGTATGGACCCTCTACATCAATGCCTAGGTAGTAGTACTCTCTATTGTGGTATCACTTTTTCAATAGGGGCCAATTTAAGTTTCACAGTGGTCAAACTTTTAAATGCCCCAATCAATGTTTTAAATTTATTCCATATTGTCTCATACAATCATAACGGATTCCAAAAATGTATAGTTTTGTTAACCACCTACGACCATTGGGTTTTGGAGTTAAGAGGTAAGGCTAAAATGGTAAAAAGGTCAATTTCAATTTGTACAGGGGGGTCAAACATAAAGTTAATCTGAATTATATATATTTTCTAAATACTTGCAAGTTATTGCCTGAGGTTAGAGTACTCATAAAAGGTATAGTTTGTATTATGTTAATGGCTTACTTCGGAGATAAGGGTCAAAGAAGGTCAGCACCATTGGGTATGTTTGACCTTGACCTCATTTTTGTCCCATAACAGATCACTATTCATGCAATGGTCAAACTATTCCTTATTTTGCACTCATAAGCTAGATGACCAACTTCTATCATTTTCACAAATTGGAGCAACTTTCCGATTTTGAGCCTGCCCCCTGTACAATTAAATTGACCTTTTTTACATTTTTAGCCATTTTTACCCTATCACTCCAAAACCATTGGTCATAGTGGTACAAACTATACATTTTTTGGAATCCTGATGTCTAGACTGAACATATGGCATACATGTCAACACGATTGGAGCATTTTAATTTTGCACCCCTGTGTAACTTAAATTGGCCCCTATTGAAACAGTTGACACACAATTTGAGAGGACTACCACCTAGCATTGATGTGAGGGTCCATACTACTACCAAAGGTGCCAACCTATTTCTGTATTGAGGGGTAAACATGATGTTGACCTGGGTCCTAGCCTCCACAAAGCATGTAGTAAAAAAAGTGTTGTAGTACTGTTTCAGGCATGCTTACTGACTTACTCCCTTTTGGCTCGAGATCCATCGAAGTGGTTATAAATTCGTTACTGTATCCTGTGGATACTAAGGTCAAGAATACCCTTTAAACACAAATACGGGAGTGTACAGTCGCTCAGTCAAATCCTTCATCATTCATATTCAGATTACGTACGGCCCGGCATTCCCCCAAAACGGCGCACGCAGTCGGTTGCATGCAGACGTTGTGGGTTCATTTAAAGACTCGGGCGAAGGAATTTGACGACAACAGGACGTAGGACCACAAATGCCTCAATTTCTTTTTCTTATTATTTGGGATTGGTGATTAGTTTACGAATTTGGAATATCCCAAAACAAGATTACAACAGTAATAGCCCAAACAAAACAATAGTTAAGTCCACAGGAATTATCTGGAGATGACCCCTCTATAATGCAAATCACAAAGGCGTGAGTTCACGGACAACACGGAAAAACGGAACAGAATGGTAGTTTGTGCCATAAAGTTTCACGACGACAAGTCAGTTGGAATTTTTTCAGTCACAAAGTCGAACAACCAAAGCTTCAGATTCTCCCCGCTTGGAACCCTCTGTATTACACAGTGGCTTCGCTCAATAGGGCGATTGTCTTCTAGTTCCCCTGCTTTGTGGGCATTTGGACCTAGGATTGACATACACAACCATTAATCATCATTGAGCCACTTAAGCCTCTTGGTGTATAATACCTGGATGAAAGAAATCAATCAAGCCTATACGGAATAAACCCCATTATAATTGAGAATGCTAAGGAGTATCATGCATTACCAACATATTGATTTTATTGCCTAGATCATTTGCATACTACATGCATGCTACATGGAAGAGGTCCATACCTTCAGCGTCAGGCGATGCCTTGATGATATATAATTCTACCGCTTAGGAAAATAACAGTCCGGGATGCAATATTCACTACACAAGTCTGTCTTCACAATTGTCCACTTTAAGACCACAAAACATAGTACTACGTACTCTAAAGTTAACACTGATGCTTCACAGCTGACAGCAGTTTAGGTCCATGGCCCGATCGCTAATAGCCTCGTCCCCAGAACCCCAGATTTTACCGGAAGTGGTTGAAATTTTGGTATCAGAAGAAAGCTACTATTTTTTCATTTACTCTGTGAAATCTTAGGGCTAAATGATGTTTGGTTTGGGAGTTATGAGCGAAAGTGTACTCCATTTTGGTCGACCAATATTAGTTTTACAGGGCTCACAAAATCACGTTTCTGGCTGTCACATCAAACGGATTGAAATATCGGCACGAAACTTTACAGATGGGGTTTTCGAGTGAAGGCCATTCTATCAAGATGAAAACTTTATATGCTTATATCGGGCCATCCCCTTTTAATATTTATGCTCCTTTTTTATCATAAAAGTGTAGCAAAATGCAGTGCTTCAAACTACTCACACTCTGCAATTCAAAGATGGCTGGCGATCTTCTCGATTTTTTTGTATAGGCCTACGCGTACTATCTAATACTACTCAAAAGTATACAATTGCCAACCTGTGCGGGCAATCGTAACAATTACAGCACGACGTCAAATTTTGATTTAGGCTAAACTGAGCGAAATACAACAATACAAATTTGACAGAGACATCATATTTTACTTTGCTCAAACACAGGCAATGTTTTTTTTCATATAAGGATAATGCCGCGAAATGGAAAAAAATGCTCGCCTAGCTTCTCAAATTTTCCAGCGTTCTAAAATACAAGCTGATAACATTCATTATGTGATTAGAAGTTACCCATTCCAATTATATTGTTATAGACAACAGCTGTCTAGTGGTATGTCATGAATAGAGCAGCCGCAGATATTATAGTGTATCAGAAATAAAATTGCACACTCTCAAGAAAAGAACATAGGGTAGCGCATGCCAGTAATACGATAACCCTTACCTCTTAAACTGTTTTTAATTCCATCTTTCACCGTACTTTTTGGAACGTACTTTTTACTATCTCAGACAGGTTCAATGTACTATTGCAACTGTCCTTCTGACAGCTCCACGTAGCAGGGAAATATGAAATCCAAAGTCACTGAAATTTAGTAATAACATAAGTCTAACATATATTATTGATAAAATATCATACGTGATTTTATATGATATACAAAATGTGGGCATGTATAGCTATATCATGAAAGATTAATACTTGAACACTACACACACAAAACTAACAAACAAGTTACAACCCCACTATCTCAATCCGTCCTTGTTTTTCACAGATATCGGAACGTCAACTATACCAAAGGATGACCTTGAACCGTTTTAGCCTACTGTGTCAAAAGTAATTGTCCTAGATATATAAACTATACTTTTTAATCCATTGGACCAGAGAAATATGTCTATATAACTTTTCACCACGTATAAAACATTTTCAAAATTTTACCCTATGCAATTACCTCCTTCCCTATATCAATATACTCAAAGATGACAAAGTTGCATCTTCAATATTTAGATTAGGTGATCAATATTAGTCTCGGGAATACCCACCACAACAAATCTGGTGAATCTCGTTTCAGGTCCATCGCCGTCGCCGATTAGACAGCTATTTTAGTACGCCCCGAGCCATGATTTTTGATAGGAGTGCACCAATTGGCTGATCGTTAACAACGTGCAGTTCATTCATCAAGGTTCAAGGCAGGGCCCTAAAGTAAACTTGTGTACTAAATGCAATAACTACTACACATACTACAGCACAACCCCTTTGAAAGAATTTCTTGCAATGTTTTGACATCTGGATTTTGAAATACAGACTGTCCCAAAAAAAACTATACAATCAAGATTAATTTTTGGGGCCACAAATTTCAGTCATCTCAACTGGAGTTTTACAGATTCTTTTTAGGAGTGTTCCAGCTTTCATAAGATTTTTAGTTGGTGAAATTTGGGGGTCTGGTTCAGGAGTTATGGCTAATTATCTGAGACAGTTGGGACCTGTTGGGCCAGTTTCGGCTATTCTGAAATCAACAAAGTTGACATTGAAAATCACCTTCAAGACATTCTTTATTGAAAATTAAAATAAAAAATAGGTAGAAAGTGCTGTTTCTTGTGATATAACATAATTTATAAACTTTATAATGTCGCAATTGCTAATAAATACATATAGCATTGGGAAATTCAATTCCAAACAGTCTTGTTGTCTCAGCTTTACTCCAGGTTTTAGCAGAAGATAGAACCATAAAAAGACCCTTGTTGAAAGTAAACTGAGACGTTTGAACACAACCATCATTTCCTTTATTGCTCTTTGTTGAACACTACTTTCTTCATCACATTCCTTCCTGGCATCTTGGAGGCAGTGGGGAATAGAGGAAGGGTAAATTGTCCCTCCACATTAGAGCGTTGTACACACATTTGTCCCTCAACAGACTTGTACACTGTTACATTAGTTTAAGCAGTCAAATTCCCCAAATTTCCATGAATTTCATGATTATTGTCCCCCTGAGAGTGAGTCTCTCATTTCACTCACAACATAATAATTTCTGGTGCTTTCACTGAAAAATAATGTATTGATTAGTTCAATGCATGATAATACATTCACTCTGATCTGTACAATTTTCTTTTGTTTGAAGACGATTTAATCCCACAATGATGCTACACCCTTATACCTTTAGTTTCTTGAACCTTCAGGTGAAACTGGCCCAAGTGGTATTTTATCTTTTGTGTTCAACTGACAATATCTCCGCTTAGGTTCCATCAAATTGGATGGAATAAAAGCGAGGATTTAGCTTAGGATCTTGTCTAACAAATAAAGTCAAAATATCTGACAAAAGTGCACATTTTATATTTTTTATAATTTTTAGTTTGATTGTATAGTTTTTATTGGGACAGTCTGTATGTCGGTCGATGTTTTTGAATCAAGATCTTGAGAAAATGTCGACCAATCAGCGACGAGTTCGTATCGAACTCCACCAGACTTGTTGGGGGAGTATTCGCAGTATACGTGCCCGTTTGGACACCCACCAATGCAACGTGCAATGGAGCTACCGCTGTACTAATCCTCTGGAGAAACACAAAGTCATAGACGCAGTGCTATAGAAACACAGTCATAGAAACAAAACTCGACACTGAAATGCTGTTTGTGTAAAAAACTCCGTTTGGCTCTATTCGTGTACATGTATAATCTTAGCTCCTGGTTTCAGTCATGTTTTTGCACAGGCGCATTGGCTCAGGAAGATTTTCAGGATTGGGGCCACTTGAAGGATGATGGATGCCGGAGGCCTCCACTAGGCGCGGAGCGCCGAATGGGGAGGGTGCGGGAGGGGGAAACTTTGGAATTTGATGTTTTGGGGGTGCCCAGCTCCCCCCCCCCCACCCCCGCTTCCTGAGCCTATGAGGCGTATATTTCGATACGTCCCATGTAAAACAGCCGTGTTTGTGTCTGTCTCTCTCTTGCTATGTTTTAACTCGTTGTGTATCAATGACATTAAGGTAAAGAGGAATTATTACTGACCCATCATAAAAAGAATGAGGGCCGTTAAAGTGTTCAACGTGTGGTTTTTCGTGTCGCTCACAGTCATGCACAGTTTAAAGCTTGTTTTTGCCCGTTAACAATGAATATTTATTAATATAAATTATGCTTAGGAGTTATGTTTTCAAAATGATCCGGATTAGAAGTTGTAACCGGGTGAGAGAGTATCAAGCAATAAGGCTAAAGATGCATAATTCTTGCTTATCGCCATGTCGCCAGCCCAAATCCGTTCTTTAAAATGTGTCCCTGTTCGTTACACAAGAGCGCATATCACAGATTACATTGCATTTTTATCAGCCTCTAGTATTCCCTAATTATTAAGTTCAAAACATGATAATATTGGATTATTAAAGTTTCGCAAGAGTTCTCTGAGAGCATGTCGCCAATATTGCAGCCAGATACGTTACCATATAATTCAAATGGATACAAAATTGCTAAAAATAACGGAATACCAATGTTCCAATATGTGGTAAATCGAGAAAATGTCAATGTTATATTATACATGTTTTGCATCAAAATCTGGTGTCAAAGTAACAATTTCCAGTCCTAGTAATGAAAGAAATCCCTCATGTTACGTTCATACCGCGCCAGATACGTTACCTACCTCCTGTTACGCTCTTGCAGAACGGCGTGACATATAAAGTCGAATACTATACCATGCTTTAGTATGAAGGTAATACCTGATAAGGTATAGAGAATAAGTCGGTGAAGTACGTACTTTCATCAATAACAGCACGACTAAGAAAAAGGCCGGCCAGATACGTTACCCAGATACGTTACTTAAGCGTTAACGTTAGGCAATATACTAAAATCGGATATATTTTTAAGATCACCCATGCATTGTTCTGTGTTCTGAGAATATTAAAGTTTACGATTTTCAATGATTTTCAGGAATTCCTTAATGTTGATATTTTGTCATTTTGGAGACCAAACTTGAACACTTTATCGAAGAATGGCCCTTAACGCTGTTCCTCTTCTCGGTTCAAAGTGGCCCACCTCACTTTCTAAGCCTCATTTATGCATTGTTTATAAAGACCTGCATATCCAATCGCATCCAATTACTTGGTTTGTTTCTGCCACATGGTCTGTAATGACCCATTTGTGGACATAAGATCAGAATCAGAATTAGAAATTTATTTCCATCAAAACGCATAAAAAATAAACAACAACAACAAAATTAGATGGAGGAGGTACAATGAAAGGCAAGTTGCCCGAAATTAGTGTACCCCCTGAATACATAAAAAAACATACTAAATTAACCCCCCCCCCAAAAAAAAAAAATATAACAAAATTTAACCGGTTAACACCCGCGTACCCGCATAAAAGGCCTACACATAACACATACACCCTCACACACACACGCACACACATATAACATGAGTGTCAAGAGCACGAAAAAAGAGATACGAAAACGCATAAGTTACATATTTTCGCATACGCATAAGTTACAAGATTTCTTTTATGGCTGCCCAGCTGAGTCCGTACATTCTAAACCATTTTTTTCCTTTCCAAATCACTTCTGTGCTCTTCATGGCATGTGTATGGCAAGCTGATTGAACCACAACCCCGATAAACTATGTTTTTCTTGATAAACATCTAGATAAACATAGTTTTTCACTTGACAAACAAGTTTTTCTCTTGATAAACATAGTTTTTCTCTTGATAAACTCAGTTTATTGAAAAAGTGTTTTCTTTTTATAAACTTAGTTTATCAAATGAAAAACTATGTTTTGCAAGAGAAAACTAGTTTATTCAAGAGGAAAAAAGGTTTATATAGATTATAACATAGTTTATCGGGCTGTGGTTCATAAGCTGTCCAAACCTCTTCCCCTTTCTCGATATTCCAATGTAGTTGACGATGCATCTCGCACATGGTCTGTTATTAATAAGACAGTGTATTAAGAGGTTCCTTTTGGTCCTTTGGAGTGAACCAGCTGGTTATGTAAGTGCAATGTGGTTTTATGGTGTGAAAATGTAACTTTCACGTCGTGAACTTTCTCAAAACACCTTTAGTTTTTTCTTTTCATAAGGCACACGCTACGGTGCCTTATGCTTGTTTTTACACAAATACAAAAACCTCTTAGACAATTTACACAACACAAGAAACAATAAGTACAAGTACAAGCGTCAACAGTACGGACCATATCAAAGTATAACAAATTTACCGTATTATTCAGAAATGGAGTTCCTTTGAAAATACAATGCAAACACCGCATGTCCCACTGTCCAAAACACCCCCAAAACAATTGCACTGTTTTCCATATCTTTACAATTGCTGTTGCCTTTTAAAGTGGCACTAGACACCACCACAAAATCCAGCTCATCCCAAAAGACACCTTTTAGTTGGGTATGACTACCAGACCTTTGATCTTGTTCCCTTCGTACAGTATGCTATGAAACTTCCTTTGATTTATTTCGGCCCACGCCATATGTTTTCACCCTTTCAAAAAGCTCATTGTGCATTGCCACACTGAGGTAAGACGACTCTGTACTTTCTTATCATCCTCTTCTTATATAATTCTTTCACGATGTTTTCTTTTCTCTCCTAATGTCCTAATGAAAACAAATGTTTGGGTTTAAGGGATGGGGAATGAATTGGAATGGCTGTATGGGGGATTTTCATAAACCAGAGTACTTATTTTTATGCGACCAAATAAAGACGACAAATTTTCAAGATACGGAATGTGAAAATGTTTGTTTTAACAATAACTGCCAGAAGGGTGTTTGCACTTCTGCTAGTGCATAAGGGGGGGGGGCTTCCTAGGGACCCCATAATATAACCACTTTTCCTAAAGGACTTGGTTAGAGGAAATTCCCACAAATGTTAGAAGGGCTTCAGACACAACATAAAGAAATAAAAACTGAAGAAAGTTGTGTCAGTAAGAAAATAGGGGCAAAACATTGATTTTTTTTTTGTAATTTCGCGTCAAAATGTGCGAAAAAGACACTAATTGTTTCTGCATTTTCTACGGCATTGCATCGACTAGACTTGTGCTGATTGCTTTAATTGGTGAAGAATGAAACATATATATGACCCACATTAACAGCACACCACCAACATAATGTCTCATGCCATTTATATTTTTAGGGGTACTTTGTATATTTACCATAGAGTTCCTACAGTAACCGTACATAAATGTTATAAAATATTATGGCTCCAATGTCCCCCTAATATACTTTGCAAGATTTTTTAATTAATTATTTACTTAGGTGTTTGCATTATGAAAATCAGAATCACAGTAACTCTAATAGATTTTTCGTTTTTGTCATGGGCACTTCCGTTAGTGAATAAGGAGGGGGGGGGGGCGCGGGGGGGCTCTACTAGGGGGGGCTCCTAGGGAGACCCCCCCAACCTAATTATTACAAGCAAAACGACGCATTGATTTGAATTCTTTGCACCAATGCAAGCGCCAACTAAAAATTTAGAAAAATACAAAAAAATATAAACCAAATATATTTACAGCGTTAAAAAAGCCAGGACTGAATGAAAAACTAAAGTTGGGTACCTAGGAACCCCCCCCCCTTATGCAGGTTAAGTGTTAAAGCAAATAGCACATTTTTTGACGGAGCCGCCCCCAATTTTTCAAAAAAATAGAGATTTTTACCACGGTGGGTTGGTAACTGGCTAGTACAACTTATACCTGTGAATGGTTAAGCTCGAAATGTTCTGGTGTCACAAACGAAGGAAATTTGTTAATTAGAATTAATATTATCGGGGGATCCGATAATAATTCAACGGCTGCTGAAAACGGCCTTCCAATGGAAAAATAGCGGGAAATAGCGCCATGTAAGTGTCTACGCTCTCATAGTTGTTTTACTGGTTCAGGCCAGTCACGTTAGAGGTTATCTTCTCGAGGTGCCACTATTTCATCATGGACGGAATAAACGTAGCATTTCCAGCTCTGCCGTTAAGTCCAATAGGGATTCCAATTCTAATACAAAATCGCGTATTTTATGATAATACGCACTTTCTAGAATTTCGTTCGCAGGTATAGTTTCTAGAAATTACAAAACGTGAACTGTGCCAAATATCCAACTTTTGAAAATTGGGGGCGGCTCTTGCAAAAAATGTGCCATTATATTGCTTATCTAAGTCAAGGAACTCTCTGATATTACTTTTTAATTTGAAGCCATAGTCTTTGCTGTACTCCCTGAGGGGAAATTGGAACTTGTCACTATCTTTATACAATACTGTGTCTCTGTGATATTGTTTTCTATGACTTGTGTTTCCATAAAATTGGTCATCTATGACTTTGTTGTTCTATTAACACAGCGAACTTTATGCCTTTTTCTATTAGCATTTGTTCTCTATAATATTTAGAGACGTACACAGCGTAGTATTTTTTACTTTTAATTTTTTTTCGATTTTAAATAGACTATTGTAAATATCGTTGCCCTTTGTTGGAGATGATTATGATCAACCTTTATCATTGTCAGTTAGTGGTGAATTTGTTCTAGTTTCGGTTATAGAGCAAAATATCAGACGTCATAGCTCTGTCCTTGGTATGAGTTAATGGGAGGGTCATGCCTTGACAATATGAATGAGCAACGAATATGGGTAATGATACCAGGTAAAGACCAGTGGGACATCCTCCCCTTCGAGCATTGTAACTGCGCAGGATGATGAACTGATTGCGTGTAATCTAGGTATCTAAGTCTCATCCTATAAGACCATCCAGGTATCCTACCACCTGGGAGACTTCTTTCCCAAGCCATATGAGAGGCATTAAGTGCAAACCAACACCAACACAAACAAAAAAAAATCTAAGGGTAAACAAGTATGTTGTCTTTCTAAACAATCTAAGCTTGGAATATATCAACGTTCCATTAAATAACTTATGTGGAAATATGTTCAATAAGCGTAAAAACTATTCTATACGACCCTTCAACCCAATAAATTGAGGACTGTCAGGGACAAAACACTTTGAAATCTGAGTAATGGGATTTCTGTTAGGGAATTCTGTAATATTCAATCAAAATACAGTTTGCGCCGTCACATCATTTCTTTTGTTACTGCAAATCGGATTCCTGCACCACCTTCGGTCTTCACTTTACGCCATCAAACTTGACATTTGGCATCGGAAACATGTTCATAAATTCTCATTAGCATAGTGAAATTGAAAGGCCCAGGATATGTTCCCTTTAAGTTATGAACAAACCTCTGCATTCTGCAAATGTGGTGAACCACACACTGTTCTATGGGCGATTAGTAAACAGATCAAAAAGATAACTGATCTTTTAACTCAAGATTTGTAATCAAATATTTTCGGCCTGCTTCCACATGAGAGCGAACAATATGAGAAATTTCGGACCCCCAATTTGGTTTTTTTTAAAATCGGGTAACCTATCGTTAACTTCAAAACACTTTCATGAACTCAAATTCGCACATAATGACACAGAATAACATTAAAACGACTTACGACCTTGAATCAAATTGCCTTTAACTAAACTAAAGAGGTTAGTAATCCACACTATCACCTCATGATAACTCTTCAATGGAATTGTCTTCTAATGCCCCTTGAGTCGTATTCCAACCAGGTACGGTTAAACAATATATAGGATTCATAAGGAAAGGACTGTTCGTATCAAAGGCAGGGGGGATTAATGCCATCGCAAAATACGTTCATTATGAAAATCATTTCAATTTAGTGTTTAGTTTACGTTTAGTCGTTATGCATGATTTGTAAGGCGCAGTATCCCAAGAAATCCCATGTGTTCCCTTCTTATCCCAAATGATTATTATCCGGATAAAGAAAATACAAACGGTGTGTGTTACCCGCTGTGCATAAGAAGTACCTTTTTTTTTTTAATTTTCTTTTTTTCTCTCTCTCTCCATTTTTTCGTTAGACATTATACTACTGATTACTTACTCAGTTAGCTACTATTCTACAACTATTACAGATGTCTGTTCATTCAGAAATGGTCATATTGTTACATTGTGTGTATATTATACAAATTTCATAATAAAGATAACTTAATATCAAAAATTGCCTAATGCTATTAATCTAGACGAGTGAATTGGATTCATACAAATTGTAGTTACAAATTTTTGACAAATTGATTAAGAGAATAGATTGGACTTCGATTATATCTCTGTATTGTAGTATAACGCTTCATTTCGAATTTAAACATATGATTGGTTTATTGTTGAATGAAACGTTGCAATGTTGGTTCGTTTTTTGACCCACCAAAGATTGAACACAGTATATTTCTCACCAATGTCAGGATAGCATTAATTGCTTTTACAATATATCACTCTCCCCAATTGATTTGTAGCCCAGAATGCATTATCTCAAAGTAATATTAAATTTATAGTGAACGTTGCAAAGAACTGCGGAGCCAATATTTCTCAGAATGTGTTACATGTTTACAGAATAAACAATGGTTAGAATCCTCTAAAGCGTTAATAAAAGGCCAGGGACAGCGTTGGTATTACAATTCCATCTATCAAGTAGTTTTCAGAGGTAAAATATATGGAGAATTTAAACTTAAATTCATTATGAAGTACCTTGCATGCATGCATCAGTTAAGACTCTCTTCTGTTCTACAGATGAGAATTTGTTCAAGACATTCTTGCTAAGCACTCTAATATGTAATTTGTAAATGCTTCCAAAAATGTAGCGCACTTTCTAGCTGGTGGTACAACATTGTATTGCTAATTTGATATTGATACATTGACTTAACCCTTTGACTAATGAGGCATAACAGTTTTTCTTTCAACCTTAATGACACCCTTATCCAGTTTCCTTTCCAATTATGCATATTTCAGCTATTTTTGAAGGTGTTGAAATGAGCTTTTGGAGGTGGTCAAGCTTGAAAGCTTTTGGGCTAATCCGTAAGACCTCACCAATCAATGCTGCGATTGGGCAACACTAAAACACAATTTCAGGTTTCAACACTGTTCAAGGGGAACGGGGGCCGATTTTACCGTACGGTATGAGAATGTGTACAACAACTATTGAGAAAATTGTGAGTTAGCAGTTCAGATAAATTCCATATCGGCAGTGCAGCTCAGGTTAGGCGTTTACTTTCTAAATCTAAAAGGTGAAAATTCAAGCTTTAGAAATGTCTATAGTGATCATTCAATGTGGATTAGAGCACTGGTCGTGTGTGCCAGAGGTCTCCGTGATTCGCATTCCGTCCTGGCCCAGTGCAGGTGGTGCCCCTCGAGATTTTCCTTCGGGGTATAATGCTTGTGTTTCGAATTTTATGGTTTATAATTACATGTTATGTGTGTCTAGTATGCGATGCGGTCGCGTCCTTTCTCTTCCTCTTCAATTACATTCAACTGGAGTCAATTTAAACTCTTTCAAGAGTGAATTTTACTCCAAAACAGACAACTGTCAATCCATTGGAGTGCAAGTTCACGCTTTTCGAAGTTTAATTGTAGGCAAACTCGAAAGAGTGGAAATCCTATTTTTTTAGTGTCAAAATTATCTTTTTACACATATGTTTTAAAATAATTTGGGCAATTTCAAACAAGACCTTGCATCCAAACCTTTTTTTTTATCCAGAATACAATAAACACGCGGGTCATTAGGATTTCTGTGCTAAATGGATAATATGCTACGGTATTTCTATGAAATTTGATATATTTTCCCATCTAGGCACGTTCGACAATACCTACAAATGTTTTTTCTTGCTGTAACATAATCTGAGCTGTAAGGTGTCTATTGTTGGTAAGGGGCAAAATAATGTTGAGTCAGTAAAACATCGTCGCTGTATGATATTTGTCAAATCGACATGGGGGAATATCATCGATCGCCGTCAGCCTAGTGCTAATGCATCAAGCCGCGGATGCACGCGGATGCCAAGTTTGAGTTTCTTACCCTTAATCCTAAAATGACATTTTTTGCCACTTTTGCAAAATTACAGGAAACTGCTAGATCTAACAACGCTACCTCCCTTTTTCACCTATCTTTCTTACAATAGCTGTGTCTCTTTGATATTGTGTTTTCTATGACTTTGTGTTTGTTGTTAAAACGAAAATCCGACCTTTTGACCTATGACCTATGGGCCAATTGGAAATTGGTCACTCTGCTTCGAAAAAAGAGTGGTCCGCACATTTCCATCCGCCGCAACTCCATATAAGGTTTTTTGAAGCCAAATAATTCATTATATCTACTCGAGAATAACCCAACATGACATTAAACAATCATTGCACAATATAGCCCCAATTTTATACCTCTTGTTATTTTTTCTCAGAACTTCAAAATCGCCTTATTTTTCCCATAGACTTACACAGTTAAGAGCACGGCATGACAAAATTAAAGATTGATGCTATCAGCATTAAAAAGGTTATTGATTTAGTATTATTAATATTAATTAATTTTTCCTTTTTTGATTTTTTTAATATCTATGAAAATAAATCCCAAGATTTAAAATTACTTTAATGTTTTAATTAGTAAAATATCTTGATTTTTTCACTTCCGTTAGTGACCCAAGGGGGGGGGGTGGTGTGTTTTCCTAGGACCCAACCTAATTATTCTAATGAAGCCCGGGGGCGGATTTAAATTTTTTTTGTATCAGGAGAAGCGTATTCCAAAAACAGACAATTTAAAAACTCTCCTTGAAAAATTTGTATTGCGTAACCGAGAAATCGCAAAAAAAATCAAATTTTGTGGGTCTATGGAAACCCCCCCCCTTGGGCACTTAGTTATAAGAGTTTTTGCAAAAACTTTGCTATTTATAACATCCCAAATTGATGTTCTCTTAAAGCCAAGATTAAATTAGCCATAATTAAAAAAAAAAACAAATATATTAGACTAAAACGGTGCAAAATATCCAAATCCGAATTTTCCTCTATTCACCCATGGACATCTATTAGTGGTTATATTTGTGGTGATGGTTTTATACCTTTTTTGGGTTCTGTGGGTTTCTTCTCCTTTTTCTTCGCATTTCCCTGTTTTGCTTATATAACCCGGTATTTGAACTTTGACTGAGGTATATACTTCAAATTTTTGGTCTGATTTATTATTATGCAGACTTACTTCACACATTGCTGATTGCATATTTGGAATCATGTAGGTATTGTACTCTATACACTGTTCGAAATATTGATCCCCCTGACACGTGCCAGGTAAGACTACCACATACATACAAATTGTGTGAAGTACTGCCTGCATGCTTTTCAAAAGAGCATGCCAAACACACAATAACCGATGTCACTAGCCCTGGGGCTGACAGGCCAGCCAGGCAGGCAAGTCAACCTAAAATGAATTAACATACATCAATTACATCCACAACCCGATATCCTCTGATGCCCAGTACTTTCTGGTTTGATCCAATACACCATTTACACCCATTCCGCTTGAATCTTCTATTCTTTTCTTCTCCGGAGTACCCTCGTTTAAAGATATAACGTTTTATAATTGCTTAATTGATTCCCTGTAAATGCAAGTGCTTGTTGTTTACATTGTGTTTAGTTCTACAACTTAAATAGGACGACTTATACACCACATGCAGACATGCAGCACTAAACTAAACAAAGTTCACCAAATCTGTATTAGATTCATGAACGTGATGAAAAAATAAATGACCTGTGTATTTTTTTTCAACCCCCCCCCTGGGCTGGGGGGGAGGGCACTTCCATTTGTAGGTGGACGCTAATATAATAATACTATAATTTTGAAAATTTTACCACTGTGACCTCAAAGACCCTACGGGTAATTTGGCTGTCACTTACCCAAAGACCTGCATGTTAATATCTATGTCACCGAATGTCCTTGGGGTTGAAAGCGCCAGTTTTACACCCGTATCGATTTCATAATTATGGAGTTCCCGGGGAGGGGGTAGGCATTTTAAAACTTGATTTAGTGTAGAACTCAACACTTAAAGGGCATGTTGTGTCCACAACTCGTCCCCCGAATTGCCTCAAAAGTTGAGATTTTTATAACTTCTGAACCGTTAGCCTAGGCCCTTAGTAATCTACATGTACCTAATCGTACGTGCAAATTCGTCGTATCTGTAAGAAATTTGCGATTTGTATTTTTCGTACTGTAGACGGACAGATTATACAGCACAGGGCCTATGGGACTGTGGGGAACAGAAACCGCAAGATCGAATCAACTACGGCTTTTCCTCAAGGGACATCTAGTAAACCTGAAAAAACAGAAGGTGGCGGAGTGCACCTTTAAGAATGGTCTCATGACTGTTTTATATTAAGACAAGGTGTGGTAAAACTGACTTTATAGCAGTGGATTACAATGCTTCATTCTCTTCCTCTGCTGTGCTCAGTACTTTCTGACCAATATAAGGTTCTGCCACTACCATCTGAATGTCAGAAGTCAGTAGGGCACGGATCAACTTTCCAATCCGATTAAAGGTACTTTCCAAAATTCGTTTACTTTCCTCAAAATTATATGCAAGTGTCTCCGGTGTCACAGTAGTAGTGAGTAGCACGCATGACGTGTCATACCGTGCCTGGGTCCCGCCTTCAAAGATAAAAAATGTTGAAAACGACATTTTATATACCAGTAATCATTTGCAAAGCATTGTTGTGAAAATGTAATATGTACCATAGCGTTCCGATTTCATTCTTCCATGTAAAAGGAGACCAACTTTAAACCAATCGCGTGACAGCATTCTGACGGCGAACATATGAAAAAGATAATGCTATAGGACTGGAACGCAGTGGACAAATCTGGTATTGTATAAAACTTTTCAGAAGCAGAAGAAGCGACTTTCGTTAATCTGCACTCTGATGAAGTGGCAGGCTTGTAGAATATTGAATCTTTTCATGCAATTTTGCGTTTGTTTTTGCTCCAAAATTGAGTTTCAATCAACATTTGACAAAGAAACTGATACTAATATTCATTTATAATTCGCCCGCCTGGCTGTTGACTCGCCAGGGAAAAAAACATATTCTTGTTACAGCTGAAAGTTATCCCATATGTACGAGGTCAAAACGAATGGTCATATCTACAGCCAGTTTTTTTTTTTTGTTTATTCATTCAATCTTTATTAAGTGATAAAAAAAGACTGTACATACATTCCATGATACGGAATGGGCAAACCCATTCCATACAGGAAAACATATAACACAAGACATATGACATAATATACACAATACAATAAACGTTACGTATTCTGAATACAAAAATACAAATACACACACTGTCCAAAAGTATTGCAACATGTAGAAAAAGAAATTCATAATCACCAACTGATTTCAAATTATACCGTGATTTTTTACAACAAAATACGTATTAAATGCCAAAGTTGTGTTTTTCATACAGACGCTATTCCCCGGAACCCAAGAGGGTGAATAAACGTTTGATTTGATTGTCATATTCCCTAAATATTGCAGATTAAAGGAACAGCGAATGATAACTTGACGATTGCACTCCAGAAGGAATACAGACACAGAAACCAAAAATATGGCTTCAAAGCAGCCGCTTAATGAATTGTACGAGTTCACTAGGGGGCTACCCTAATGTTTATGAGATAAAATTATAGTGGTTGTGTGGACCGTAAATGAGATAAAGTCTATGGAAGACAGCGGTCTTCGAAAAAATCGAGAAATTTGGAGACACCTGAAATGCAATTCGAATGATAAATCACGTGGTTTACGTAAATCATGTCTAATTACACGTTTCACATTGCATGACAAACAGCACAATGTCAACGGTGTGATTTAAAAGTTGTTTTCAAGTTATCACGTGACCTCTTTCTTGCAATTAAATTTCCTGAGTCCAACGGTGATGAACGTGCCTCCATCTTTTATTGGCATTATCTCATTTTCGGTTCATACAACCATGCAGTTTTTTGCCCTAAACATTTAGAGCAGATCCTGACAGACCCATAATGTTCATTTAGCGACTATTTTGCAGCGTTTTTGATGTTCCTGTAGCCGTATTTCTTCTGGAGTACAATTGGCAAGTCATCATTAGCCATCTCCTTTAGCCCGCCATATTTAGGGATCATGACAATCAAATTGATCGTTTGTCGCACAACTTGATTCTGGAAAACAGCATCTGTTTGAAAATCACAACTTTGGCAATGATTACGTAATGTGTAGTCAGGAACTCCTGGTACAATTTTAAATGAATTTTTGAATATAAATTGCTTTTTCTGCATGTTGCAATACTTTTGGCCAGTGTGTGTACATTGTTTTGTCCTTGAATAAAATAAACATTGTTACTTTATTTGAATTAAATCATAGAGACACTTCCATAAAAAAAAAGCTTCCTGGATCCTGTTAAGATCATACATCTAGAAATACCTGCGTTCATAATATTTCTATTTCACAATTTGGCGCCACCCCCTTTGAAGTAAGACCTCAGTGGCGATGAAACCAACACATAGTGTGCATACGAAGGCAAAGCTTGATCGCGTGATTTTCTTCAAATTACTTTCCAAGACCATTAACTTCATGAAATTGATCTTAAAGCAACACCAATGCAAAAGACGTGTGTACTTCACTTTCAATAATAAATCTATAGTATCATGTCATCACAATATTCATATCTGATATGTTGGCTCCACCCCAATGACGTGGGAGCTCTAAGAGGCGTTCATACAACACGTAGATGTATAAAGTGTAATCACTTGATCTGCGTTGCATTAATTGTTCGCCAAGAAACCTAACCAAACATGTTGCATCAATGTTTTCGAGTTCATGATGATGAAAAGAGCGTTGTTGACACCAACAGGAAGACTCTAGTTGATTATATCTTCTTATTGTCCGAAATACTTCCACTTCAATAATAATTTATCCACTTCTGACATTATCTGTGGATTACATTTTATTTCGACATTGTAATAGATGGAACTTGTTTCTTTATTTGATTTCAGAAAAGGGTAAACTGTAAATTATAAAACAAAACAAAAATAAGGACAATAAAATACAGTAATATTAAATCCTCTTTCTTATCGTGTCCCAAACACTGTGGTTCTCAAATATGATCCAGCCAGAGATGAGTACAACATCTGGCTGCGTCACTGAATTCCGCAAGGTCCTTGTTGGTGCATTGTTGCTCCAGCAATGGGCAGACCAAGAGATGTTCCATTGTCTGTGGTGCTGTTCCACAACCACAGGTAGTGTCCTGACCTGCTTCCAGGTAGCCCCACTTCTGCAAGGAAACCTTAGATCGGCCGGGCCAATTCTGGTTCTCAATCTGTTGAGGCATCGCCATTCAGCCCATGAGGAGTGAGCTCCAGGTGGGAGATGCTCACCAGGTTCAATACCAATAGATGTTACTTAATTGATGGCAAGTCTTTCTTTTCACAAGACGACTCTCTTAAGCTCCTTAGAGACTGTTTCAAGAGGTTGGGCTTTGTTTAAGAAACTCTCTCTGGATTTAAGGCGGTTGGAATCAGGTATCTGTCCAGAGATAGGGTGCTTCACATTATATACTTGGCAGCTACGCTCTTGCATGCTCGCTACGCTACGACGGATGTCTGGTGGAGCAATTCCTGCTAGGATGTGTAAGTTTTCCGTTGGTGTTGGACGGAGGCATCCTGTGACATGCTTCTTGGCATGGGTTGATCTTACAGGGCAAGCATACTCTGCACATGAGTAGCACAGGGCAAGTGCCGTCGATCTTAGGGTATGTGGGCGAGCACCCCATCTTGTGCCAGTAAGTTTGTTCAAGATGTTATTGCGTGAACATACTTTACTCTTCGTCTTCTCGATGTGGGTCTTATAAGAGAGAGTGCGGTCCAAGGTAACTCCCAGGTAGACACGGTTATCACAGTGCTCCAGGGGTGTTCCAGACCAGGTAACTTTAAGCTGACGTTTGGCTTCACGGTTGCGTAGATGGAAAGCGCACACTTGTGTCTTGGATGGATTTGCACTTAGGTAGTTTTCCTCATAGTAAGGAGTGAGTTCATCCAAAGCTTTGGAGAGTCTCTCTTCAACAACTGTGAAGTCTGCATTTTGTGCGCTAATTCCAAGATCGTCTGCATAAATAAAACGACAGGTTCCTGCACTCCAAGGTTGGTCGTTGGTATAGATGTTGAACAAGAGAGGTGCAAGCACGCTCCCTTGTGGTAGTCCATTCTTGAGCCAATGCCAACGGCTCTTCTTCGCTCCTAGCTGAACAAAGAACATCCTGTTTGCCAGCTATCCTTTGATAAGCTCATTCAAGCGGATATCCTTGGTGATTTCCAGAATCTTATGGAGTCGGCATCTGTGATTGACAGTGTCGTATATAATAGTCTCGGACCAGTTCACCAAAGACACCCACTATACTCCATTTTCGTATCTCTGTAGACTGCTGTCGTACCTTTGACGTTTGCAGCCTTTTCTCTCTTCAATGATGAATGGGTCGGAGTTAGCAAGTTGCCTTCTGAGAGGCTCCTTGACATGCATTAAGGCTCACGACAGATATAGTCCATGGGCCAGAAGGGTTTTCACTACCTAAGAAGGGTACAAAATGATATACGGGGATATACCAAAACGCATGCTAGAAAATTCAGATGAGTAGCTATGTCCAGCTAGGGGTCAGTAAAGGTCATCTGGGGTGGTCATATAGGGGCTAAAAATTGAAACTGCTCCAATCAATTTGAAACACATACCAGCTTGCTGATATGATTCAAGGGATTAAAAAAGTGTACAGTCATAATTTTCTGTGACCTTTAGTTAAGGGGATACAGCAGAAAATAGGTCAAAGGTCAAATCAGAAGTGGGAAAATAATCCAGTATGTAATTTTTATCAAATTAAGGATTATATTTGTTCACACCGTACAAATAGCTTTCGGCTATGGCGGAAATCCTGTGGATGGAGAAACACGTTCACCACACGTTTTGACAAGGGGGGGCGAATAGGCCATATAATCTCCCGAGTTTTCATTTGTGTTTTTGATTTTAGACTAAAAGAAGGGTAAAAAGCATTAGTTAGTGTTACCCCACAGTAAAGAAAAAGAGGTTTGTGTTTCCAAAACTGTAAAGAAAACATTGACATTTCTGAACCTAAAGTATTTAAAAACATATCACATTAAAGGACCTTTTTGCATAATGCCAGATTTATCATTTGTGTTTAGCAATGGAAAAGTAGCACAGTCCTTGTTGACTAAAATAAACACAAACGATGTTCTTGTTGCAAATAGACGGTTGTTTTGTCCTTTTGTTTATTTATTTGTTTTTGTCCTTTGGAATCGACGATGAAAAAGTGCCTTCAGGTAAGTTCAGATCAGTGGGAGTTCAAAAAAGTGGACTCATTTTGAAAAGTGGAATAACCCCCATGTCATATTTTGGACTTTTTGAACATCTCATTGTGAGAAAAAGTGGACATTCTTGTCAAATTTTCTCGAAACTATGGATCTTTTTATCAAACAAATCAGCAAAGAGTGCACATTTTTGCTCATTTTGTGGAATTGCTGGTTAAGTTCGAATAGGGTGAGGTATTTTAATGAAGATGCTTCATTTTGGGCCACTAGAATTCCTTCGAATTAATGTACTTGAAGGCACTATCAGTGATCCAAATGAATACGTAGACTATTTAAAAAGCTTAAAGGGGCATTTTCTGATCAATGCGCTGTTAGGTGCATACTTGTTACAATGATACAATTAATTGTTTAGATTTTGTTATTTTTTTTTTAATTAGCCAATCACTGATAGTACCTATTAAAGTCAATGTCTTTGGGGGTTTTAAGCAAGGTGCCCATTGACATGTTTATTTTGTTTAGAGCTTCAAATCCTCTATACTACTAAAACATGAGATCGGGGTGGGGCATTCACACAGGAAATGGATATGGGTGTAAAGCTGGCGCTTCCAAACCCATGGGCATTCGGTGACAGGAGACTCCAAAAAATAGGGGTCTTTGGGTTAGAGACAGCCAAATTGCCCCAAAATAGGTGTTTTCGGTGACAAATTTGCTAAATTTTCCAAAAAATGGGGCTCTGGGTGAAAATTTTCCAAATTTCCCCAAAAAATAGGGGTCTTTGGGCGACATGGCAAATTTGCAAAAATCTGGGATCTTTGGGTGGTATTTAAAAAAATGGGGGTCAATTGGGTGTCAAACGATACTGTAACTGGGGGGTCTTAACCGCCTTACATACGCGTCACCCTCCAAAACGGAGTGCCTCTCAGGAATGAGTCTGTCTACGAGTCCTCCTGTCCGGCACTGCGTTTCATTAGGCTTGATACGTGGGCCTGATGTTTAGCATGAATGTTTGGGGAGGACAGCTGACGTTTGGTACAGTGTTTTAGAGTGATCCAAAAAGGTCCAGGTCATCTAAGGTAAATTTGCGTAAAATGCCTTGACCACCAAATTTGTCAAAAGGACCACTGACCTGAGCAGCTACGGCGGTGCGGAAGTAATTTACCACGGTATAGTCTTTGTCACAACTGCGAAAAATATCATCTCAATTCATCAGCGTTCCCATAGAGAATGTGTGTAAAATTGGAATTAATCTCAAATATCTCAGAAAATCGAAGGGGTTCTATGGATATGTTGCATCAGAGTGCCAGAAATTTTTCTTACGAAACATCCCTCACCTGGTCTGACCCTATAGAACCTTTTGAGAAATTGAGCATTTCTATCGGTAGTTTTGGTTTTACACACACAATTTCCCTGGCTCTGATGATCACCAAACATTTTCCCACTGGGCTACGTACTGACTTTGACTTAACTTTGCAAATGACGGGGTGTCCCTTTGCTCTTCCATTAGTAATTCCATTCCTCCCCTCCCTTTGGTCTGGGTGCCCTTTGCAATAGTTCGGCATATTTGGAGGTCCAAGCCTGGGTCCTTGGGGATCTGGCTTCCATCTTGCTGGTGGGCGACTTGGCTTCCTACGCTTTGTTGAGTCGTTGCGTATAGAGGCTTGGTATGGTAATCCTGTGTTCCGGCTCCTGACGCCATGTCCAACACCACTTTCAGCCGTCTCCGTGACTGGCATCCTGAGTGGTCATGGGATGTTCAGAGACGCTGTCTATTTTATCATTTCTAATTTTGTCCCAGAAGGTTCACTCCTAGGATTGACCGGAACATCTCATCTCAAAGCTTTCAAGCTCTTGGCAGTCTGCCTTGCGCATACCCAGGACTCTGCGCCCATAGGTGCAATGGGGGATTAAGAGTACTGGTATATTCTGCCCTTTGGGCGATTCTGTGAAATGTTCATGATGCTACAGATGGTATTCCTGAGTGTACCGAATGCCCATGCTGCCAGTCGTGTATGCCTCTTGATGTCCTCCTTAACCCGAAGTCACTTACTTTCCAATAAAGACAAAATCATTTACTTTGTCAAAGTGTCTGGTTAAGGTGATATCTCTTGGTCATCGACATTTTATGCATTTAGATGGGTTGATCTTCATCCCCATTTGGCGCAGGCTTTTTCCAGTTCTTCTGTGTATAGCTGTCCTTTTTCAAGACCATTCCAGCAGGGTTGTGTCATCGCATAACAATGTTGTTGATTTCATCTCTCCCATTTGGATTTCCTTCCGGAGCCTAGAGTTTTGAACTCCTCTCATTACAATTCTAAGAAAGATGAAGAGCATGAGAATAGAAAGGCATCCCTGTCTCACACCAACTAAGACTTTGAACCAGTCACGTGGTTTTCCATTCACCACTACTGAGCATATGGTATGCTCAATACAATCTTTTTTCAATTATGTCTAGCCAGCTTGCTGGGGGGTCTACTACTCTCCAAGTGATCTTAAGCATTCAGAGTGCCTCCTCCAAATGGTACACATGCTGCTTTAAATCTACAGTTTCCAGTTATAGAATGCGTCTTTCTTTGCCCTTCTCTAGCACTTGGCGAACATTAAATACAGCATCAGTAGAACCTCTTGAGTTCTAAAAACCACATTTTTCCTTCTCCAAGGTGTCTTATGGTGTCCTGGATCCGGTTGAGGATAATTCTACAGAATACGTTCCCTGGGATGACAGTAAAGTAATTGCTCGATAGTTGGCGGGATCTAGTTTCTTCACCTTGCTACGTCACTAGGTGGGCTTAATTAAGTTAATCTGCATGCAAATACTGTCCAGACCGTCGTACTGAACCCAGACATTGGAGGTTAAAGTTCAACACATATGCCAAAGGTCCCACTTGGGAAATGCACTAGTTTAAGTTAAAGACAACAAAATGAAGTATGCATATATTTGGAGTGGAGCTTTGAGGCATTTTGTTGGTTTAAGTTGGTTGACCAACCCTTTGTGCGTGAAATGGCTTGCTTGATAGTTTCTTTGCTTAGCTTCAATTAAAATGTGATTAAAAGTACCACCCAGGGTGGGCGGAAAGCTCTCAGTTGAAAAAAAAAGAAATATCTTGTAAAAGTGGGTATTTTGAGTCTCCATAAATAAAACCTTGTGTTAAAAGCAATTGTTTTTCTTTTAAGATACAAAAAATATTTTCCCATGCCGTGATATGTATCAAAAATGCGTATCAAAAAAGGAATGGGATATTTATGCTTTCATAATGCATATTTCATTAAAAACATTAACAACTGATAGTTAGAATTACTCAAGCCAATGTATAAGTCATTCAATTGACCAAATCATGTATATTGTTATCCATATTGTGTATATCAATTCATAATAGAGAATTTTCACACTCTTCAAAAAACGACTGAATTCTGAGACTAAGCTACTCCTTACAATTACCTAGCATGGCATTTCATACACAAGAGACATGTAGCTTTTCAAAAAGCATTGCTAGAATTTGTACCCTTCTTAGGTAGTGAACACCCATTTTTGGCTGGCTGGCCCAAGACCTAATACGGTGGCGGATCGGTGATGGTTTGATGTGTTACTACATACATAGAAGGGACGCACACAGCTCATGACAATGACTACTACATTAACTATAAAACGCTACATTGATGAAGTTTTAAAACTCGTAGTGCTTCCGTGAATAAGGGAAAACGACCACGCAATGGCATGAATAACTTCTGACTTGTTTTAGTAACAACGTTTGTCTTCCATGGCCACTCATGTCATCACATTGGTCCAGCGGTAGACCTTGCAATATGACTTTGCACAAGAGTCGGCACAAAACATTTTGAAGGTTTCTTTGCAATATTGACCTGGTGATTCCAAATTTTGACGCCAATTTGTCATCATTAAGCATTTTAAGATCATGAAGATAGGGAAGGGGTAAAAGGTGTAAAGACATCCTCATTCGATCGTACGGATTTAAAAAGGCATAGCTTACTATATAGCTTAAAATGGTTCAAGGTCATCCAAGGGTAAACCATTTAAATGCACAGATTCTTCACAGAATTGGCTCCAATTCACCATTCTGTTGGATAGTAATATCAAGTATATGTTAAATACATTTTGTTTGATATTTGGGGTGTAATTAAAGATGAATTTCATGATCCACAGCCTTGTCCCCCGACTTACCATAAATAATGATTTGAACCGTTGGGGTAAGTATACGTGCAAATTCCATCTACTCTGGAAGAAATTCGTCATTTTGTATTTTAACGGACAGAAATTACAAGGCAGTGGCAAGACAATTAAAAATCGTTTTCAAAATAAACAGACATGGTTATTGTAGCTCGGATAGGGTACTGCCGATATAGTTTTGATCTTAGGCGTGCGTGCTTCTCATTTCTCAGCTCAGATGGTTGGTGGTGGTTTGAGCCATTTTCAACGGTCCCTGGATCGAGACGAGCAGGCTTGGCCCTCGATCGAGACCAGTAGGCTTGGTAAGACATACCGAAACCTGTAGTGTTGCATTAATGAACTTCACAAAACATCCTTTATTTTCTGGTTGTCTTTTCATGTTTAAACGATGTGATGAGAATCGAAACAATCCAGTCATCAACAACAATAGATCAGAACAAAGAGACAAGGAAAAAAACAAATACAACATAATACATCCACTATCAAACGATATTCTAAACCCTGAGAATAACCGCGACCACCCTCAATTTTAGCTTCATATTGCTGAATATGATCTGAGTCTCGGCGAGTATCTACAAGTACTGCCTCACTTTGCCAAAAGCGCCGGCCAACCTTTGCCCCACATGCCCGCTATTTGAACCACAGTATACCTGTATCGGTTTCGGCTGGATAAAACACGGATTTAGAATGGGTGGTAATTTCTGAATCTGTGTTACATAAATACAGCGGTTCTTGGTGTCAAATTTGCAGCTTAATGTTCAAAATTATCCAATTTTGAGGAGCAGCTGTCGAAGAGCATTTGAAAATTGTCAAATTTTGAGGCTACTTTCCCTAGAGTTTTGTCATATCAGTGAAAAATAGAAAAGTACCGTATTCAGCTGATGTCAAAGTACTCACGGACAATTGGATGCAAAGCGGAAGGTTCCTATCAGCCCTGCGCAGATTAGAAACGGAGAACAGGTTTTTGCTGCAAAAAAGCGACTTATCGTAAACCCGGACATGTATAAACACAGAGTGAGTAAACAAAACGGGACCCAGATTGCTATTTTGCATCATAACAATGTTTACGTGAAATTAAGTGGTATCTTAACGGTGTAAAAGCCAAAAATAATGGTCAGATTATTTGAAACTTTTTAAAATCTGGTATGTTTTGGGATACAATAAAGATAAAGTTTAAGCATTCTCCTACTTCGAAAGGTTTTTGCCGATGTTTGATTCTTCATATGGGAAGTTTCATTCAATATGTTCAACTCTTCCAGAAACCGATATCAATTACTTCATTTTTCAAATGACTTTTGAGTGGTGAGGGCATAGAAAGGCATAGAGGGCATCAATTGTAAATTGTGACTGCATTTTGTTGGTATAAGCATCGTCATATTTTTCTACACTCAATAAATAGCCCGATTTTCTTCTGGACATTGATTTGCTTCACTGAACGCCGTTCGTTTTAATGTGAATCCGTAGACAGATCGCAAAACTAAGCATTTGATTAAAAAAACTGCAGCTCGGCCTGTACCTAACCAATGTGAATGAACCCAAGATGTTGAGATATATATTACAGGTGCAAAATGGCGGACACAATCAAGGTCCAATTTTCTTACTCGTCCTGATGTACAACAAACTTAGGGTAGGTTGTGGTTTTTAGTTAAACTGGTATTCTAATAAAACAATTGAACACGCATTATACAGGGGGTCTCAGAAAGAATTACACCCTATGTATAGGCGACCATAACTTCAAAAGTAAGTATCGCATTTGAGAAATTTAAAAAGAATCTTAAACCACAATTACTTTTTAACATTTTAATGTAAACATCACTCGATTCAGTAGTTCAGTAGTTTTGAAGAAATAAGCGATTATTTAACACGTGTAAATGGACACTTCATTCCAAGTTTTGTAATAAAGTGATTCAGACAGAACAGGCGAGAAGTAATCAATACTTATTTTTTCAATTCAATTCAATTCAATTTTTATTCAGCATAACATATCGAACGTGACAGAAATGTAAAATACAGATATAATATATAATAATACAGAAAGGGAGCAAGGGGAAGACTGTGACTAGAAAACTGTGAGTATATGGATGCCAGGATTGCGAGGACCAGTAATGGACAACCGATAGGGCTATGGTTATTGCTGGCCCATGGACTACATACAAGTACAATATACTCAATATACAATAAGTATACAAGTAAGGTGAGAGGAAAATTACATAGGTAAATAAACATAACCAAAAAAAGACAAACCAAAACAAACCATCTAAGCCTAAACAAACACTTCACGGGAAAACGGGAAACGCAAATTTGGAAGAAGGGAGACTTACAACATTCTTGCTGGGAGGTAATAATATTTCCATAATGAGCATAGAGCTAAGGTGAGGCCACAAGGTAAGGCGGAGATCTAGAATAAGATGAAGAAAAGGTGATGTGAGAGAATAAGGACTTGGGGAGAATTTAAAACGAATTGTACGGGTAGATGAAATGTTTTTTTTTTCAGATGAGCTTAAAAGTATTTTTGTTTGTAATTGTCTGATGGATTCTACAGATCATTCCAAAGTTTTTTCGCGCCGTGGATACTGAATACAGTGTCTTTTCATAGGAGTTTGGGAGAGGAAGATGAGTTTGTCGGCTTGTCTGGTTTTATAGCTGTGGGTTTGTCTGTTGTGGTAAAGTAATTGCGGAAGTTCGGAGGTAAATGATTATTGCGATAGTCAAACATGAAGACGCTGTTTGAAGTTGGTGAGGTGATCTAGTTTAAGTGTTTTCATGAGGGTGAAATAATGGCAAGTGTGAGTTCTGGGGGGTGATTTTGTGATATTGCAATGCCCATTTCGGTGTGATATTTAGTTTGGACTTTGGTGAGTCGTGAATGAAAGTTTGAGGCCCCTATGATTTACAGTACTAAGTATGGAGAACTAGTGTGTTGTAAAGTGATTTCAGGTGTATCTGGAGGTGATGTTTTCTCTGTAGATTGTAACCAATTGGGCGTGAGCGCTTCTGGGATGACAGAGTTGATGGTTCATTTCATGTTAGTTTGTCGTCGATTGTGATGCCAAGAAATGTGGTTGAGTGTACCTGGGAATCTCTGGTGTATCTATTGTTAAGTGCGTTTGGTGTGATTAGTGTTGTGTGTAGAGAAAAGCATTAGTTAGTTTTTTTTAAAACTTGTAGAAAGTTTTGTTAGCCCGAAACCATTCAGTGATTTTTTGCTAGTTCCGTGATTCATGTTGTTAAAAAGTGCATTCTGTTAGGGTTTGAAACGAAAAAATGTTTGTGTTCACACATCCCAAAAAAGGAATGCAAATAAGATAAGTTTTAGTGTGTTAGAGATGTTAGTGATGTCATTTCATGTAAATGATGACAAGTAGGGGTCCAAGGATTGAGCCTTGCGGGACGCCAACTGTGATAGTTTGATGGATGATGCGGGGGAGTGGTAAGTAGACTGATTGTGAGCGGTTTGTTAGGTAACTCCTGAACAACACCAAGGCTACTCCACGGACACCTTAATGATAAGCTTGTGAAGAAGAGTGTGGTCAATGGTGTCGAAAGCCTTGGAGAGTCAGGGATATCCCATGGTGTGGAGTTTATTTTTTTTATTGGCAAGGTTGAGGTTGGTTTTGTTGTTCAAGGCGTGCCATGTAAGTCGAGCGTTTGTGCCTCAAACCGTATTGTTCATCGACAAGAATGTTGTGCTTGTTGAAGAATGTGGACATACGAGTGGACAGGACTTTTTCAGTAGTTTGAGAAATGGAAAACAGAAATGGGCCTGTAATTTGCATTTATGTGCATCTTGGTTTTTATAAATAGGAATGATTTGGCAGATTTGAGGTGAATCTTGGAAGGTTTCCGTGAGAATGATTGGTTAATTGTGCAGCAGAGGCTAACTGTTTATCATATGATTTGTGGCATCCCAGGATCAATCTTGTCGGTACCCGCACTTTTACAATTGTTTTAACAGGTGGCCGAAGTTTGTGCATTTCATCATCAGTAACTGGATTCAGGAACCTGAGGTAAATGTGTTGTTTGGAAGGTGTGTTGTTAAATGGGTTTACTTGGAGGTGGAATTTTGTTAGCTAAGTTTTTGCCAGGGTAGGAAGTGATCGTTGAATGCGCTGGCTATGTCAAGCGGGTGAGTTATCTGCTTATTATTAGGAGTGAAAAGGTCAGGGATTTGATTAGTGGGACCTTCCTACCTAGAATGTTGTTGATGAATGTTCCCAGGTTTTGGTGAATCCATTTTTGAGTTTCTGAATTTGTTCTGTGTGTGTTTTTCTTGGCAATACGAATACTTTAGTTAATTTGTTTTTGTATTGTTTGTATTGTTTGTTTGGTTGCTGGTGTGTTTTTCTTCAGTCTGTTTTATCGAGGCCGTGCTTGTGTTTGATTGACTGGAAATTGCTGTTGTCATCCAGGGCTGTTTTATGGTTACGATTTTTTTTCTGGTCTTCTTTTGTAAGGGGAATGATTCGTTGGAATGTTTTCGTGGAAGTTTTTGTAATGAAGTTGCTGTACGCTATGTTTAGGTCTTTCTGTGATAATATTTTCCCATGATTCCGTGTTGATTCTACTGTTAAATGTGCGAATGGTGTGATCTCTGTAGTCACGTTTATGATTGTTTTTTGTGCATGCTTATGCTTAATGATTATGAGGAATATGGGGAAGTGATCTGTAGTGGCATGACAAATATCCCGGGTGTGGAGTCTGTGTCAGTGGAGTTGGTTATAATGTTATCAATGATCGTGGCTGTGTTATGCGTAATTCTTGTAGGGTCCTGTTAATTGTTAGGATATAAGAGTTTGCAAGTGATGTGTTAATAAAGTCATGGATGTGTGGATGGTGGAATACTGAGAAAGAGTGACATTAAAGTCCCACCGGACAATAAGACGTCACGTTTGTTTTATTTAGTTCAGTGAGTAGCTGCTCGAAGCTATTGTTAAAATTTTTGGGATTGGTGTTCATGCCGTCCTGTAATACCTTCCGTCCAGTTTATTGTTGGGTCTATTGTGGGTGGTAATGGTGAGTTCGATGAAAAGTGAGACAAATTCTGGTTCTGGTGTTGTGTCATTATTTTGTAGAGAGTGATTTTTTATGTACAGACGAAACTCCCCTTCGCTCTGCCATGAGTGCTCCTGAAATTTACGTGTAAGCCATTAAAGGTGAGTGGTGACTTGGTGTCAGTAAGCCCATGTGTGTGTTAATGCTGTCGTCAGTGTGATAGTGGTAGTCAGAACCAAGTTGTTTGTGTGTGTGTGGTGAAGGAGGTGGTCAAATGTTTGAGATGATTATGGGTCTGTGTGGAGTAACGGATGATGCATAGGGAATTAAGTTTGATGATTTCACTTTAGTGTTGGGAAAAATTCAATGACTGATGCGCGAAAGTCTTCGTCATGAAGCTGGTGGTGAAATGGCCAGTTCGGATATGCAGGCATGGAATACTGGAAAGAATAGGTCAAAGGAAAATTAATAGCGAGGGGGTTAGAGGAGAGAGTGAGAGAGAGGAGAGTGAGAGAGAGAGAGGGGGGAAAAAATTGAGAGAGGGTTAGGATGAGGTAGGTGAACGGAAGGAGTAGAAGAGGAGCCAAATGAGAAAGCGGGTATATAAAAGTGAAACTAATAACTGTAGCCACGATTGTGTTGACAAGTTAGACAAGACTAAAGCAATAAAGAAAGAAATAAAAAACGAATAAGGGGTAAGAAATACAAACTTACGAACAAGATGTTGACAAAGTCAGACAAGACGGAAAGCCATAAAGACAAGGACAGAGTAAAAACAAACAAAGGGGCTAAGAAATACAAATGCTAAGGGATTATTTTATACAAAAACTTAAGTAAAGCAGATGACAAAAAATGGGTACAACAAGGATATATAAATTACAGAAAACAAAAAAAAATCTAATATTACCAAAAAACAAGGAAAAAAGAAGCTTAATACCACAAGTATGTTTTAAGGAAGAAAACACATCAAATTGAGATAAAGGGAGGAGTGAAATAGTAACGAAACTCGTTGGGTAAAAAAAAAACGATTGTTAGGTAAAAAGTGAAACCATGAACGCTATGCTCAGAAAAAAAGTAATAGGGTAAGGAGGAACGTGAATGTGAGGAGGAAAGGGGAGATAGGACAGGGAAATGTATAATCCGTTTCTCAACTCCATGCAGTTCCCATGCCATTTCATTTTAGTTTTCATTTTATTTCTTTAAAACAAAATAAGATAATAAATGGTATTGCACCCAGATTCAACAATATGGCACATACATACAAAAGAAATTTACATCTTTCTTTTTTCACTTAAAAAATTGAAGAAAATTGAAGAAATGTCAGCGACATCTTCCGTCTTTTGACCCAAAAGTAATGTTAATACAATGGCGGTTGCCAATCCAGGAAAATTCCTTTTTCATTTAATGTCAATTGCAGCTCATCAGGCAGCTTTCTAGGAAAGTTATGCTTCAAAAAATATTCAAAACGAAGTAAAGTTTGACATTCAACTAGGTTGTGCATATAAAACTCTAAGAACGGTTTCAAACACCCAAAATGTCACCTTTGTATGTTGATAAGATGATTCCGATGTGTAGATTTTGTTTTGATAAAATGCTTCCAGCATGTCAAACAATGCAAAGTAAATAAATGTAAAAAGTCAGTCGACCAAATCAAAACTCTTCCAAGTTCATAAGGAAGACAATGTTTTACCCACAGATCTGCCCTTCTACTGACGTCTATTGAGACTTTACTGGTGTTGTTTTCTAATGAAGATGCTGTTCTTGTTATTTACCATGTTTTGTTTTTCTTTTTTGGTATTTTGTTATAATTGTCACGGTAATGTATTACTATAATAAAATGAAAAAATGGCATTGAACTCACAAAAATATGGAACAGGCCAGTTCTTTAGGGAATGAAAGAAGACAGCTTGAACAGATGCACGAGTAATCAGCGGTAGTTAAAATTAAATCTGAGTATTGTGAGCAAAACTTGGACGGAAGTGTCCATTGACGTGTGTACATAATCGCTTATTTCTTCAAAATTACGAACCATATCGCGTGATGTTTACATGAAATGTTAAAAAGTAAATTGTGGTTAAGATTTCTCTTTTTTTTCTTTTTTTTGTTTCTTTTTTTAATTTCTAAAATGTGATACTCTTGCACAGTTATTGGTCGCATCTAGTTAGGGTGAATTCTTCGAGACAACCTGTATAAACAAACACAGTGAATAACTTGTAATTTTATGTTCTGTAAAACATGTCTTTGGTTGTTGGCTAAAAATGACCAAGCTATCAATGAAGGGTCTGCAAAGACAAATATTCTTACATAATAAAATGAACTCATTTAATCACTTCCTCCTACTTATTGAAAAATATTTATATCGAGAAATTTCCAGGCATCAGTATAATAGAATTCTATAGTGATGTATCAATTAGACCCCCAACAGATGTTTGTTTTAAATTATAGAGGAAAAACGCCTAAAAACTGAAAAAGGCGAATTTAAAACTGATAATTTCCAAACGTTGAAGCGAATACATTTTGTTTACTGAAGAAACACATTAATTCATCCTAACTCTTACATGGGAATATGTTTGAAAAATAAGCCTTTATATCAGTACCCAATGTAAAAATCAGGGCTTTCTGTTAAGGGACTCGCTATGTGAAATCTTCCCGATATACCTGTAATACCCGATTAGCCTATAAAAATTAAAATTTTCATTGGAGATATTCTAAGTACAAGGAAGTTTTCAGATACGAAATCGTGATGTTTTCAAAATACGTGTGCTGGCGGATCACGCAAATTCCCCTGCAATAAGCTTCGAGGAGCCATCAATTACGGACTCGTGAGATAAGAGAAACAAAAGTAAAGATGAGAATCAGGGTTACAGGTCACACACAAAGTTGCAAAAATAATAATTGGCGGACACAAAGACTTAACCGGCAGGAAGTAAACGGTCATTAAAGGGATTCGCGACTCATAACAGAAGAAACATATTCCACCTATCCTGCCTGAACACCCGAACGAAGAAACCAGTCCTAATGCTCATTTCCGGCAATGAAATCTATCACAACCTCACCAAAACATTACACCACTGAGGTACATTAAACAACAAACTACCCCCCCACTAACACCACTAAAGAACAACACAACACCAATTTTTGAGACAAGACAGACCAATATAATAAAACTAAATACAAAGTAAATAAAGGCAGCAAACTCAATAATGACAAGAAACCCACAAAGCCACAGCGCCGGCACCACCACCAACCCCACCCACCACCACCAACACAAACACGCAAAACACCCCACGAACCACCCAAGAAAAGGCCGTCTTTAACAACAACCACAAAAACACAGCAAAAGCAAATATACTAAACTAACCGTGTGGCACCGGACTTCTACTTGGTTCAGAACTTTCACACTGTCTGATCACACAATATATGTCAAAATATGAATAAATGCTAAATCACTACAACATTGCTAAATAGCAGAATTAATTAACACACGAAGGTCGCCATGTTCGGTGATGTAAAGTTTGCTTGGCCATGCTTGGTTGAAAAGTGATAGATAGAAACGTGTGTGTGGAAGGTCTTGATATCACTTTTGGGTAATTAAACAAATGGTGCGTTCAAAAGAAAATCAGCAATAGTCAAGAGTACCTACACAGCTAAAAGCTGCGAGGATATCCCGAACGCACTATGAAACAGGTTCTGCGAAATGGGTTCAGTGGTTTCTATCATTGATTACTTTTTCGAAAGACACTGTATAATAACTGCATGTCGTCATGGCTTTTATGTTTCTCGTGATTACTGTGGGTCGTTGAAATGGCAGTATTTTTGAACTAGTGTCATCTTTTTGACTAATAGAGATGTATAATTATTGTTAGCAGTTACCGTGACAAAAAATAATTCAACTAAGGGAGTTGATAACATATGTAACTCTGTATGCAGATAGATGAATATGCTTTCTCTTTTCGAGAGTGCATGGAGAAAAAACTAAAAAACCGTACGTTTGTTAATAATTGTTTGCATTGTTCACCGACACTGTGCATTTTAATTGTGTTAATACTTTGTATTTTTTGTGTATATTGTCTATAAATATTTTAATAGCTTATTATGTACAGAGTGTATAAAAAAGTGGATGAAGCTCGAAGAAACACATATTCCATCCTGAACTGTTTACCCTGACGAAAATTATGTTTTCATAATCTACATATTTTTTTATTTTCTCTGCTGGAAAAATGAAGGAATTTGGTGAAGAAATGAGGTAGATATGAAAGATTTTCTAGACTGGTCAATTTGACCCCCATTCTACGAGTGTCACAGACTGCGAAAGATATTATCTAAATTAGTACTGCGCGAGAGATTAACGGTATCAGTCCGTCATAGCGAATGCATAAGGTTTATCGTAGATAGAAACCGCAAAGGATCATGGGGCCGAAAAAGGGGCAAGAGCAGCACACACGTCGATGATCATCATTTGTTTCCGTGCACTGTCAATGAGGAATCACAGCAAACGAGTAGAACCCCCCCCCCCCCAAACTTATTGTGGATTGTTTTCAATTATGTTTAAGTTAATGATGATAAATATACTAACAGGTTGTTGTCCATGAATGGTATTACAAGAAATCTTTGTTTTTATAAAAGGTACGACAAATTATCCCCTCAAAAATAACCAGAAAATTCACACTTTCGTCAGCTGCTATCGAAAGATGTAGCGTGCAGCCGCCAATGGAGTTGACTACCTGAAACCCAAATTCTCCCAGTTTACATTAAACATCACAAATTTCATTCATTACCGTATAATGAAGCAGCCGACTATTATTACAATTTCACAATTTGATATTTGAGTTTCTTTATTAAATATTAGTTAAGAAAAGAGACCTTTTCGTGGAACGACGCATCTGAGATACGCCGGACACGGAGAGGCAAACTTGGTCATCGATTGCCGCTTGAATCACGGCCCACACATCGCTCATCGCCCCGCTCATCGCACACGGAACTGTTAGACTTATCAACCTACCTGCGTTTTCATAACTGTAATTTCGATTCAACCATAATCAATTCAGATAATGCTAAATTTTTTGGTTTAGGCCTATATCAAAGTTTACAAATTCTTTAAAGTTTGCTCTTGTCGATCAACTTTCAAAGAGTGTACATTACGCATGCATTTTAGCATTTTACATGTGGAAGCCGACGGAGTCCGCCGCCCGCGAAGTGTGCACATGGAGTTATTATAGTTGCGTGCGGTGGATAGATCATGTCTCAATTCTGTAGCTTCTGTTGACAAACATACAATCATTACAAATAAATTACAAATAAATTTATGTAGGAAAAAATATAAACTTTCTGTTTTACCATTTACAAAGTGTCACATTTGGCTGAAATATTTAAAATAAATGCATTTACGGACCAAGGGACTGTAGCTGCACTAGCAGCAGGGCAGATCGCGCTCATGACAACTCAAACTAAATGTCCTCTATACCCCCAAAACAGTCGCCATTTATTTGTTATCTCGGTACTTTTACAGATAAAGGTGTAATACATATAAATCATACAGCTTTTAGTTTCTTTTTGCTGATTTTTGTTTAATACCAGACTCCAAATTTTGAAAGTTTTTTTGAGTTCCCATTGCCAATAGGCAAGTACACGTTGTTTACAGTTACATCCGGGAATCCAGCTTTAGTGTGCCCCTTTTTCGATCCCATCATGCATTGCGGTAGAGCGCCCTCTGTTGATATTTCGCTATCTACGATAAACCTTATGCAAATGAAACTAAATCTCAAATATCTCCGGAAAACGAAGGGGTTCTATGGAGATGTTTTGCATCAGAGGGTCCGTTACTATGTTTTGTTTTGAATATGTATCGTAATTGGGTCTGAACCTATAGAACCTAGCGAGAAAATTGAACGTTTTTGTCGGGTACTTCGGTGCTCGCAAACACGGAAAAGTGAACACGCAATCGCTATGGGCCGCATCCCTTTTTCCCACAATGCCTTTCGGTATTAGTCCAGTCTTGAGAATTTTCAAACGCTGGTTTCAATTTACGCCAACTTTTTTTTCAATTTTAGAAACAGGATATACGTAATTACCGGACCGCCGTAACCCCATTCCAATGGGATTTATACAGTTAAGTTGGGTTTCAGTTCCACCATTGTCTGAATATGGTGAGAAATGCCATTGTCACGTTGGAATAACTTTGAAGACAATTCTTCAAATTCACAAGTAGAAATCAATGTTGAAGGAGGACTTCATTGAAGAACTAAGAATACAGGCATATTATAGTAATTTATTTGCTAAACTCAAAAAGCCCATTTATACATAACGCTTATAAAGTTTTGAACCTGGACAAGAGCAATATAAAAGTGTCTTTAGAACAGTGTTATTTTGTGCAATATTGTTATGCAAAAAAAAAATATTTATCAAAATACTTAAAACATGTCATTAATCAATGAAAGTGTCATCTGATCAAGTTGATTTTATGCAAAGAACCCTCTAGTACATGGGGAAATGTAATTGATGTTTGATTTTTTTTCATATACAATTTTGACACCAATGTTTTTCCAATACAGAATTTCATGGAGAATTTGAAAATCATGGGTGTCATTTTTTAAAATGTGTTCTTGGTTTTTTATAAGGGGCAAAATGTGTACAGGGGTAAACAATAAAAGTGTTTAAATTTTCTAAAAAGGTATAGTTTGCGATATTTACGACCTATTGTTTTAGTACAGTTCAAGGTCATTATTTATAGAATGGTCCGATTTTGTTCAAACTGGTTTTAAATCGTTCATTGGGTCATACTAAATAAGAAAATGTATATAGATTCTGTGTTTCACCTTTCAAAGGGAGACTTTTACAGATATGACAAGTGATCTCCCATAGACCCTACACATATGGACCACGGCCATTTTTGCTCTCTTAATTTTCATCAAAACGTCATTGACAATAGGACCTGTATATTTTCGGCTTCTATAAAGTAAGGCGAACAAATTGGCACTACTTTTAAAACAAACTGATGAATCTGAAATTTTACCGCCAGTGTGACCTTGAGCCCGTTTTGCCTTGTAACTCTTGTACTATAACCCCAGATAGGGCAAACTATACCTTTCTGTAAACCTTGAAAGGTACTGAACGTGATGGTATACTTTAAAACACATTTTGCACCTTTTTATATTTGACCCCTGTATAAACCTTTTCCCCTAGTACATCCAAGAACACATTTTAAAAAATGACATCCATGATTTTGGGAATCCTCATACAATTTTGATTTTAAAAAACCTTTGTTGCAAGATTGTATATATAATTTTCACAAAATACAGTTCAAGATGTACTACTCATCCAAAATCTGTTTGAAATCTGTTTAAACATGCTGTTGATCCATGAAGGTTTTCTCTGATCCATTTCATTTTGTGCAATATTTAATGCAAACAATTGTTGAAAAAACTTCAGGCTTTATATTATTATTGTGAATAGAAAGAAAATGTTCTGTTATTGCTTTTAACATGCCAGTGCCACAATAAACGATTTTCAGGAAGAATATCATTGACAACAAAAGTGAGGTATCTATTCATTTATACAAAATGTGGTTTACTGTGTAAACTCCATTGAAATGGGAGAGAAAATGGGAAGGTGTACAAAACTTTTTATATCTGCTTAATTTTTCAAGCAATTTCTTTCATTTTTTCAGAATAGGTAGTGCAAAGAATGAATAATACGATTATATAAGAAAAGTTACGGTTGAATATCAAGGTCAGGGTCAGCAGCATTTTATGCACAATTTTTTTATTTTGATACACCCTCTATGTTCCTTTGGCAAGCGTTGCGGTCTTTGTGGGGTGCTATAAAATACTTGGTTGTTGTTGTAGAAGTTTAATTTCAAAATATTGCCATCCTCCAAACATGCGTATTCCATTCTAGACGGACATACAATCATTTCATTAAGATAATAAGTAGTTCTGGGTAAAATATCATAGTTTTAGTAGAGTAATCAAGAACGCATTTTTTTTCTCGCAAAAAATGGTAAATTAGGAAAATTTGATCATGGTTAAATGCGTGGAAAAAAAGTAGCATGTGGCATCCATCCGTGCGAGTGTGGTGTGCAGGTTGTAAGTTTGTAACTATTCAATATAATACATGTGCGCCGGTGGTAATATCTTGAAAATTTGATAGTCCACCAAAATTGACATAAAAATGCATGCGCGTAAAAGCGGTTCAATCCAAGATTATAATTACCGTAAAATAGTTGCATATTGAGATTGGCGCTCGGAAGAGTGCCCCTACTTCTTAATGCGGATAATTTTCAGTTGTAGTTAAAAAAAAATCACAGGTTAGTAACGAGGATGGAAGAGGATGGCTGTATCTAATTCAGTAATGTCAGTATGGGCATTATTCTCCAAATCTGATGCTGGCACTAGAGGGGTGTGTCATGTGTGTGGGTATGGGAGTGGTAGCGCTCCCCTTTCTCCCACTTAGACTTTGTGAGTATGAGCGATCGAAGGGGGCATGAGTCGTACCTCCCCACAAGTGATCACTAAACCTATGGAAATGGGCAAAACGTATTATTTCAACTCTAATTTGCTTTACAGTTCAAACGTAATTGTTGAGATATTTGAAAATAGAATTCAATAGTACACAAGTTAAGTTCTGTTGGCGTTCACTTAGATTTGTATTTTGTAAGGAAAACCCTTTCAATTTTAAATTTTACAAGCAAATATTTAGAGTTGGTGTCAAACTGTGAAAACGCAACTGTTTCCCATACGCCTAATCAATAAGGAAAAATTGGCGGTAACGGTCAGCCCCAGGCCAACATTTTTGCAACAAAGAGCTCTTCAATAACCCCTTATTCTGGTAATGATCAACCGTATCACCTTAGCACCAGGATATCAAATTAATAGGTATATATTGCAAGGATGAACTATCCTTCCCAGCATATACTTTCTTTATGCCAGTCGAAAAAGAGGCACTCAGACATTAGTGTTTTAAAGGTCCCAGGAAATGTAAATAGAATGGATGTGGTTTGTGTCAAATCTACAAGGAGGGACCAGAAAGATTTCAATATTTGGGTTGGTGATGACATCATTTGTGATATCATTAATTTTTCAGAGAGTATAGAAAATTCCAGGTGACTGGTGTGAATCTATTCATGACACTGGCTGAAAATCAATAGTTTCACTAATGATGTCACTGGGTGTATTAATAATAATAATAGCAGAGATTTATATAGCGCCTTATGCTATTGGCCTCTAAGCGCTTTCACAAATGGCCGCTGATCACTGTGGCCCAACCATACCATAAATAAACCATTAAAGGGGGACGGCCCGATTTAAGGATATGAAGTTTTTATCTCGATAGATTGGCCTTAACTCCAAACCCCCATCTGTAAAGTTTCGCGCCGATATTTCAACCCGTTTTGATGCGAGAGCTAAAAATGTGATTTGGTAAGTCCCATAGAGTACTGTGTAAAATTAATATTGGTCGACCAAAATGCGTCACATTTTCGCTCATAACTTTCAAACCAAACATCCTTTGGCTCTGAGATTTCACATGGTAAATGAGAAAAATAGTAGCTTTCTTCTAATACCAAAATGTTGACCACTTCCGGTAAAATCTGGGCTTCTGGGGACGAGGCTATTAGCGATCGGGCCATGGACCTTTAAGCATCATTTCTAGGGATGCAGCAGATCAGGATCAGCGCTTTCCCTGATCAGCAAACATACATCGAGATAACCATCGCAGCCAGGACCAGCTTCCCAAGCGGTTAATTTCTTGTCCAGGGAAATTACAACATAGCCGAATCTCACAGGCCTCGAACGCATGCCTATACGCATGCATGGATGAGCACAATACACCGGAGTCGAGCGCTCTAACCGATTGAGCTATCTTGTCCGCTATCTTGCATTCTTTTTTCTGGCACTGTTTATTGGAATGGAATGTCCCATAAAGATTTGGAGTAGGTTTATGATCTCATTTCCTGGGACCTTTAACTGTTAGGTCTATCGAACAGACACTATTTGTTTAACAATATCCATCATTCTGGCGTAATTGTGCACAGATTTTGAAAGGGCACTGTGTTACATCAACTCGTGGACGCCAAGGTCAGAAATACCCTTTTAACACAAACAAGTGAGTTTTGTGCACAAATGATCTAAATTTTAATACCAGGATTTATTTAATCTTTTGTGTTGATTAGAACGATTACAATTTGCAATGTTCAAAACAATACAATGGTAACAATAATCAATACACTCAAGACTATCCTTATGAATACAGATGTGTGGGGTGTTCTTATCAGGCGCGGATCCATGGGGGTCCCGGTGGCACCCCCCCCCCCCCCCACCTCCGGATTTTTTAAAGGAAACATTTAATAGAAGAAAAGAAAGAGAGCGGAAATGACACTGAGTTGGCTTACAATTTTGACTAGTATCTTATCGCTCCAGAAAACATGAAAGAAACATACAGTTCGCCGTTCAGACCACCTAGCTTTGACTCTGTGAGTCGGTACATCGACATACTTCCAATTTCTTGACTGCAAATCACTACGAAATTACGAATATAACACATAAATTTCCACTAAAATTTTCCGCTACCTAAAAAAATTACAGACATGATTTCAGTACAGGACTTATTTTTGTTTGACAAAAGTGACGTGATCGTCTCAACCAATTTTTACTATAGCTTGCAATGGCCAGCACGTGCACCAAAGACTCACCAACTCCATCGAATTTAGAGCTGGTCGTTACTATAAAGAAAAATTACCCTTCTCAAAACAAACAAAAATAGGCTTACGCCAACTTTGTGTTATGGTCTTTTCTCCGAACTAGAACTTTAATGATTCAAAACTTAAACACGCAACCGACCCGCTTCGCGTTTTTTTTCTTGCTACAAATAAATTTACAAATTTGAGCAAATAAAAATCAATAGGTTTGTAATTTTCTTGAAATACTTTGTGAAAACACTCCGGACTTATTTACCATTGCTTGTGTTTGTTTACCTTTAACATATGGATGCTTGAATGTTCCATTCAACATGTTCAATACATGTGAGTGGAGTGGTTGCTTTCATGTATAAATACTCAGTCGGTAAACAAACTAAGCTTGACCAATTCCTCTTTAACATTCCATATTTATTCAAACAGTAAGAATTAGATGTTGAAAAATTGCTGTGAATAGGCCACATAGAAAATTAGATTCGCTGTTATGTTTTTTTTTTTTCAATGTATCTGTTGTAACATTGCGTTTATTTTTATTCACAACTTTTAAAGTTGTGTGGTTAGCATTGATTTGATTGCAAACGCTTACGGTATTATTTACTTTTTAGCCTATTTGGCGACAGCGCCCGACCTTGGTCAACATTAATGTTGATTTTTTGTCTAAATTTGTTGATTTCAATAGATGCTTTTGTCGAACCTTTTCATATCTATATGGATTTCTTATCTCGGTTTTAGATCCTTTAGGTGGTCAACATCTCAATTTTCAAGAATTTACAACTGACTGCACACTTGCAGAAAAAAGTGCGAAAGAGGTTCTTAACTTGTCCTCTATATGGAACCCTGTAAGGTTCTTCAACGAACCAAAACGAGCTCTTTAACCATGTTAACTCCTGTATAACACATTTTATGGTTCTGTTAGGAACATTTTTGGGCTCCATGTCTATGTCAGAACTTGAGCTGCTCAGAGAGGCTGAGGTTGAAAAAATTATTAGAGTTTCCCAATAAGACATGTGCACTTGACACATTACCTTGCTGGTTGATAAAAGACAACATATATGTATTATTGCCAATGATCACAAAAATTGTTAATTGTTCATTGTGTATGGGTATATTCCCAGAACTACTCAAACAATCTATAATCACACCTATTCTTAAAAAGTCTTCTCTGGATTCTAATATCTTGAAAAATTACAGGCCTGTGGCCAACATAAAGTTCCTATCTAAAGTTATTGGGAAGGCTGTCACATGTCAAGTTGTTAACCAAGCGAATCGCTTCTGTCTTGGTGAAATATACCAATCTTCATACAAGAAGTTTTACAGTACCGAGACCGCCCTTTTGAAGGTTAAGAACGACATGCTTCAGTACTTAGACACCAACAGAGCTGTTCTCCTTGTTCTTCTTAATATGTCGGCCGCATTCGACACTGTCGATCACTCCATCCTTTTGAATAGACTGGAAAATTGTTTTTGGGTTAAATGGTACTGTTGTGTCATGGTTTGAAACATATCTTAAAAAACGTACCACTAAAGTTTCCATTAAAAATATTCTTTCGAATGAACATGTTCTTGATTATTCGTTACCTCAGGGTTCGATAGTTGGTCCGCATGGCTTCATAATGTACATTCAACCTCTCGGCACCATCATTCGTGAGCATAACATAGGATTTCACTTTTAAGCTGATGATACGCAGCTTTTTTTCTGATTTCAACCCTAACATCGCTGGTGACTGTGAGCGGGTTCTTGCTAATCTAACCGCTTGCATTACTAAGATCAACCACTGACTGATGCAAAACAAGTTACAGCTCAATCAGGATAAAAGTGAACTCTTTGTCATTACCAGCCCTAGGGTCCTTAGCAGATTACCTGACATTCAGCTTATTCTTGATAAATGCTATCATCAGACCCTCATCGTCTGTTAAAAATCTTGGTGTAAATCTCGACCAGGGTTCGCGCTAAGGATTTTTATTTGTATAGCAATTTTTGCAACAGCTCTTGCTTTGATCATGTTGATAGTGCAAACGTCGTTTCTTGACCCAAGATGATTGCCATCACGCCGTCAAAGCACTTGTCCTGTCCCGCATGGACTATGCCAACTCGCTTATGTATGGTACTCGCGAATGTGACATTCAAAAACGCCTGCAGCGTATGCAGAATAAGGCAGCGCGTCTTGTCTTTTCCTGTGGTCGGGACACGTGCTCTACCAACCTGCTGTACTTCATTGACTTCAAGTAGCTATTTTTAACTTCAAGTAGCTTATGTCCATTGCCATAAGCTGAAAAAAAAAGTAATATGAACATTTCCCCATCAACTACATTGGAAGTTCGTTTGCCATGATAAAAATGCAGAGCTTCCGCGCTTCAGAGGGGAAAGCAAAAAAAAAAAAACAACAACAACAACAGTCACGTTGGGGATCATATTGAAGGGAATTTGACTCTGATTATTAGATTAGTAAATATCTTGATTATTTATTCTGAGGTTATACTTATAATGGTTGCAAAACAAGAGGTAATTAATGACAGCGAAATTGTAAAAAAAAAACTGAAAAAAGGGGGGTCTTTGCCTTAAGACACTATCAGTGATTCACTCGAAAGAGTCAACATATTTGAAATTTGCAGAAATAGCTTAAACGTGAAGGTTGTATAATTCTCATAAGTTACCTTTTTTCCAGAATTGACAGAAAAGGAAGAAAACAGCAGTGTCCGTACCTACAGTAATTACTAAAATATCTGATTGGGTTGCAGTTGGTCTTGTCATTTGCAGCCATACCTGTACTTGTTATAGACAATCATGCAAAATCTTATTTTGGATGATTTTTTTACATTTTCTGAATTAGCAAATCGACTGATATTGCTTAGATGAATGCGTTTTTTTGTTTGTTTTTATTTTGGGGTTTTTTCGTGGTTCCTCGAACAAAGTTGCCTTTCTTTTCCTTTAATGAGTCTTTGTGAGGACAAATTGGACAAGAGTTCTCTAGGGTCTTAACACTTAAGCCCCTTCACAGCGATTTCTTTCTTTCTTTCTTCAAAATGTAAACAATCGCGCCCCCTATTTTTCATTAAAGTCATTTTTGCACTGTTGTTTGAATGTTGTAGTAAAACCCTCTTGTTCAGAAATTAACATTCAGGCATTTTTATTATCGAACGAAAATTTAACGATGACTCACAACAATTCAGAGTTAGAGCTCTCGGGGCTCTCGATCTCATCCACGATCTCGATGCCATTTTGATGTGATTGATTGGTGATGGGTTGGTCACATGATCATCGTTTGTTATCGTCCATGGCCAAAGAATTGTCTTAACAAGCTGTAGTTTGATACCCTCCTCCTTTTTAAAGCAATTTAGTAGCACATTTTTTTTGAAGAGCGCCCAATTTTTCAAAAATTTGGTGATCTTTTACACGGTTGCTTGGTAACCTGGCTAGTAAACTAACCTGTGAGGGTTAAGCCGAATGTCTTATGTGTCCAAGACGCGGAATTTTCTAACTAGACTAATTATTATCGGGATCCCCGATAATCATTTCAACGTGCCGCTGGAAAAGCTTCCCATTTGAAATAGCCGGGAAATAGCGACATGTATGTGTTCACGCTCGTTCCATTTATTGTTTTAATAAGTTCAAAAGGCAGTCAAGTTTTGAGGTTATTTTCTCGATGGGCACTATTTCATCATGGACGGACATAAACTTAGCATTTCCTCCTCTGCCGTTAAGTCCCTCTGGGATCCCAATTGTTAATTACAAAATCGCCTTTTTTTGTCTAAAACGCATTTTTTAGTCATTCTCGTCAGGTTTAGTTTCCTAGACCTTACACCGTACCTGTGCAAAAATATCAAATTTTGAAAATTGGGGGGGCGCGCGTCAAAAATGTGCTAATATTGCTTTAGGTTCATGCTCCCATGGTTTGAAAAAAAAATTTTTTGGGGTTGTATGGCCTCTCTTACTTCTCTGCGGACCATTTTATATATGCATTTGTTACTACTAAAAGTCGGAATTCCCCGTCGGATCCAGTTGAAATTGTCATCTTCCATTACCGCATTTAAAATGCCGTTTTATTGTCGTTTTTTCATTTCACAAATGTAATTAAGGTGTTGGTATGAACCTAACCCATCAATTTAGACACAAATGGCATTTTTTAGTTTGGAAAAAATGACTGATATTGCTTTAAGTGTCCCGGGGGGTCATATGACCCACTTTGATTTTTTTGCGATTTTCTCCTCGGTTACGTAATAAAATTGGTCAAGGATTTTTTTTGCTATTTGTCGATTCATGATAACTTCCCTGATACCAAAAAAGAAATTTAAAAATCCGCTCACGGCTTCACTAGAAAGGTAGGTTGGGTCTATACGATATTTTACTAATTAAAATTAAAGTAATTAAAATCTTGGGATTTTTTTTATTTTTTTTATGTTGTTTTGTTATTTTATTAATTAATACATTAATATACTTAATTAATAACACCCTTTATATTCTGATAGCAATCAATTTTAATTTGTCATGACCGTGGTCTAACTGTGTAGGTCTATGTGCGACAAGGGATTTGAACATTCTGAGAAAAACACCAAGATGGTATCAATTTGGCTATCTCGTGCATAATTATTTTAATTGGTTATATTCTAGAGTAGATATCATCTTTTTTTTTTTTTAAATCTTATATCGGATTTAAATCTTATATCGGAGTTGGTGAGGATGAAAATATGCGAAGCACTTTTTTCTGAGAGTGCAAATTCAAGTTTGCCATGTCAAGTTCTGATTTTCATTTTTTTATATTGGCACTGTGATTCTTACGCTGAACCCAAATTTTTACTTCTGTTAGTTTTCGTGATCAAATCCCATGGGAAAGTGGTTATCTGAGTTAGGTCCCCTAAGCCCCGCCCCCCCCTCCCCTTTGCACTAACGGCTTTTTTTTTTTTTTTTAAGCTTGGGCATTGAATTGTTAATCACTGAGTTACATCAGTAAACACAACAAAAAAAAAACACCACATTGAAGTTGTTCCCAAGTTTGATGAATACACAATCATAGCACCCTTTCTTCTTACGTAGAGACGCTTGTTTTTGTGTCGCCTGCCTTAAGAAAGGCAGGAAGACACATAGGGATCACTTTGTCACTGTTGTTGATGTCTAGTCTGTTGTTGATGTCCTGTTTGTCCTGTCGAGAAAAAGGGTTTATTTGCTTGTAATATCCATCATACTTCATGGATTAAACCAAACTGCGGGTCACATGTGAACATGGGCATCCCCCTTTGTTTGTGAGGGCAAAGGTCACATACCCAGTCAAAGTCATGTGAGGTCAACTAACTTTTGTAAATGGGCTGAAAATGTAAATTGACCTCATTTGAAAAGTTTAAGTTCAATTGGACCAAACTGAGTCATAGGTGCAACAGGGGCATGGTGCCCCTCATATTGTTAATTGCGGTCAAATGATGTCACATACCAAGGTCAAAGGTCATGTGGTTAACTTGTAAGCTGGGCTGAAATTTAAAATGGACCTCATTTTTGAAAAGTTTAAGTTCAATTGGAACCCAAATTGTTTATGAAATGGATTTTTCATGCGGCAGGACCTCATTAAACAGTTTATGCGCAATGGTCCATCAAGGTCAAGGTCCATGTGAAAGCCTAGAATTCACAAACCGCGACGCGTACGGCAGACGGAGACCCAGTGTGGTCCCTCGTCTCTTTAGATCCGTGTATGTAAAAGCGAGATATAGTCCACCGGGAACCACAGTCCCGGCTCCATATACGATAATGAAAGTAAAGCGTGAAACTTATTTGCGTGAAGGGTCACTGAATCGGGTGCCATATTCTTTACCGTAGTAGCCGGATTATGAGTATGGCGGACTATACCTACTTCTACACCTGGTCTAAAAGTTAGACCTGTCTACATGCATTTTTAATTCCCACACAAAAAGGCATTTCCGTTGCATTTACATGAGGATTTTGTATTTTATTTTATATTTTAATTTTCAAAAATTTGCTAGTTAACTTTAATGACGCAAACCCGAATAACTCCTCGCAATTTTTGATGGAACAAAACTATTTGCTTATTAGACCATGTGCAACTTTAAACCTTGTCTAACCTTTTTGTGCATACAGACCGACCCCCTAAAGACGCGACTTGTCTTTGAGAAATAAGAAAATGTTCTTTGTTTCATCAAGGACAATGTTTACCGTTGTTGGTGCAACTCAAGTTTGATTTCAGTGGTCATTGGTTTTATCTCTTTTTTCCTATCAAATGGTTCGCATCAGAGGCTTAAAGTTTGTCAAAATCCATTATACTATCGCTTATACTATTTCATTCATTTGGTACAATTGGGTTCCTCCAGTGCAAGTTACGCAATATTCACATATTTAACACACAAATCTATTAAACTGAAATAAAACCTTTTCAGTGTGGCCATTTGATAAGCTAATCCAAAATCTGAGTAAAGAAAATTTCAAATTCACACCCAAAGACTCCTCTGTATGGGTGATTTTTGCAAATATTTTCTAAAAATTTTCACCACTATCCACCCCCTCCCCTCCCCGCTCCCCCTTTTTTGGTAATTTTGCAATTGTCAACCAGCAACCCCCAAAAAAAATATTTTAAGGGAACATTTTGGGGCTGTTCTCCACCCAAAGCAACCCTATTTTTGTAGTCCTCTTGACGCGGAATTGCCTTTGTTTTGGAAAAGCGCCACATCCTTACATTCCCCCATCCATTACATAGGGTATCCGATCCCCCGGCACTGTCTGACCATGAAGGATGATATAAGACCATTGAAAATACTGCTCCTTCCTTTTCTTCTTTATTTTCCCCCCCCCCTGCCTCCGCCCCCCCTCCCCGCCCTGCCCCCCCCCCACCTGGGTCCGTCGTCCCCGCTCTCGTTGTCGTTTTCCCAGATCTTTTTCTTCCCCTATTTACCCCCCTTGTGCCCCTGCTTCCCCCCGCTCTTTGGCACACCTGCCCCGGTCGCCCTCCTCGTGGTTTTTAAACGCAGTGAACTGGATCAGATGAATAATTGTCGCGATGTACGAAAATAGTATAAGCCATTTCGAATCGGTATAAAAAATACTTAGTAACTTTATAATAGCACCAAACCAAATATATACACCGATTTGGCATTTGTTTGACACTCTCTGTAGTAGTCCCAGAATGTAGCCTTGTGGAACTCCATTCAGTGACTTCCTCTTGACATGATTGGGTGCGTGTAAGCTGAACTACCTGTGCTACAAACAGACAGCGCGAAATTCGGAGCTTACAGAAGAGAATTTTATGATCAATTATTTAATTTGGTGCTCTGCAGAGCATTCGGATATGTAGTTTATGTACAATGGTGACCCAATGGTTTTACACCAAATGATCTATGGGTAGCCAAAAGACTTTGAATAGACAGGTTTACTAAAAGTACTCTTCATTCACTCCATCCCATCTCCCAGACCTGGCGAATCTAACTCACATGCCTGCCTTTCTCAAAAGGAAATTAGAAGTGGCCATTAAGAAACTGAAAAATAACAAAGGCCAGTGGAATGGATCAAATCTCTGCTGAAACCCTTAAAGCAGGTGGCCCAGCTATGAGAACGCTAACTGTTGAAAAATCTCAACATTTGCCTGGGTAGAAGGGGAAATTCCAGAAGACTGAGCCAGGCCTGATAACTCCAGTATACAAGAAAAGTGAGAAACTAGAATCCCCCGCCAACTATAGACAAATTACTTTACTGTCCATCCCAGGGAAGTATTCTGTAGAATGATCCGGACCGAATCTTAGGACAACAACCATAGATAACTACCTTATTAAAGTTGGAGAGGAGCAATGTGGATTTAGAATCTCAGAGGGTACTACTGATGCTGTATTATGTTCGCCAAGTACTAGAGAAGGCAAAAGAAAGACGCATTCCTATAACACTGGAACTTTTGTAGATTTTAAAGTAGCATTTGACCATTTGGCAGAGAGGCCCTCCTGGAAATGCTTAAGATCATTTGGAGTAGAAGCAAGGTGTAGACCTAATAAAAGATGTAGGAGCAACCATCTGCTCATTATTGGTGAATGAAAACTCACTGACTGGTTTACCGATAGTCTTAGGTTGGTGGTGAGACAGTGATGCCTTCGATCTCCATGTGCCATGTGGATCTCATCTACCTCCATGCCTCTTCAATCCTTTCTTAGAATTTGTAATGAAGAGGAATTTCAAACCCTAGTCGTCCGGAATCCCAAGTGGGAAGAGATGACCATCAACAAACATTCGTGTTATGCCGATGACAAAACCGCACGGCTTGAATGGTCTTTGAAAGTTACAGCTTTCCACAGAAGAACTGGAAAAAAGCCTGCGCCAAATGGGGAATGAAGATCAACCCAGCTAAATGCAAGATCATGTCCGATATGACCCAAGAGACATCACCCTTAACCCAGACACCCATTGACAAAGTAAATGATTTTTGTCTTTCTTGGAAGTAATGTGCCTTCGTTTAAGTAGGACATCAAGAGGGCGGTACAACACTGGTTGCAGCATGGTCATTCGGTAGACTCAGGAAATACCAGCTGGACAATCACTGAACATCACAAGATCGCTCAAGGTCAGTAATATACCAGTCTCTTATACTCCCCATTGCCCACCTTTGGAGCAGAGTCCTGGGTATGGCAGGCAGACTTCCAAAAGCTAGAACGCTTGAGATGAGAAGGTCTCCGTCCATCCTAGGATGAACCTTCTGGAACAAAATCAGAATGATGAAATTTAGACATCTGTCTGAACATCACATGCACCATCTCGGATGCAGTCACCAGGAGACCGGCTGAGGTGGTTTGGACATGTCGTCAGGAGGCCGGAACACAGATTACCATACCAAGCCTATAACTGCAAGACTTCAACAGCGAGGCAGCCAGGGGTCGATGAAGCCATGTCCCCCACCAGCAAGATGGAAGGGCCAATCCCCAAGGAACAATAGGCTGGGACCGCCAAAAGCCGAATCTATTGTGCAAAGGGGCAAGACCAGAATGGAGGGGAATTACTCATTAGAGAGCAAATGGACACCCCGTCCTATGCACTTAAGTCAAGTAAGTCAAGTAAGTCACAGTCAAAGCTTATTTCCATAATGGCCTAGATGTCATGCAATTGCGTGAATACCATCATAAATATTTTTCTCAGATATATCAGACGATTTTCAGCTCTTGAGTATCACAACTTTAATGATATAATGTGTTTGTATTTCCGGGTCCGGCAAGTATGTGTTTAGTGTACAATACATACTTGTCCCGAAAATACAAGCACATGCTACGCATACACAATTTCTTTGTATAGTATGTGCCTTCAGTTTTTGACCCAAAATGGCACAAAGGTCATTTATTATTATACAAATTCGCCAGGCTAATACATACACATATTTATCAAAGTTGTTTTGGGCTACATCGCAAATCAGTTCAACAAAGGTTGCAACCATTTGTACAAACAAACCTGCATTACGGTGGGTTGGCAAAATTTAGAGTGTGGTGGGCATGTAAATCAACAATAAATGTTTGTTACATGAAGAGTCGATCGGGTGTATATAATTATGTACAATTTCCTCAGTTTTCTCTAAAATGATGGAAGGACAAAAAACAAACTTGTAGAATAGATTTCATTTCAAAGAAAATGGGTTCAGACAACATAAACACGTGGCTGGCATTTTCTATACAAAAGTTTTTAATCATACTAAAATCTCGGTTTGAACGGGGGAGTGGAGACGAATTGCACAGCATTCGCGTCCGTTGCAAAATAACTGATACAAGAAATAAGTGGTTTAGTTTTTCCCTTCCTTATGTTTTCGTATGACCCAGAGTCGATTCGACTGCAAGGCATTAGATTGCTATTGAAATGGCCGGAAAGCATAGTCACAGGAATATCAAAATCTAAGTAACTTTGATCTACCACCCAATGATTTCATAATGCTATAATTTTTTATAATTTTCTCGGATTGTAATAAAAAACTGCTTCAATTGGACCAAGGTCTGACCCGTTGTACAGAGCTAATCAGTATCCCTGGATACCAAGGGATGCGTCGCGTCGTCAAAGTACAGTTGACTCGCTCAACCTGAAATCTGAGCATATAACATCAATGCCAAATATCCAGGTAAAATACAGGGTTTTTCCCCTCATTTTTAACGTTTTTAAAGTAATTTTACAGCATTTCACGTTTTACATTTCATATGGTACACGCCCTCAACTTTTCACGATGATAAGATTTTTTGTTTGATTGGATTTTTTGTTTGATTGGATTTTCTGTTGATATGCCTCCACGCGAAATCGAAAACGTGATGTGAAAAATCCGACCACCTATCTTTGAACTGCAAAAGTGCCTCAAAATAGTTTAGCTGGAATCACGTGCCTTGAAATAACAATTTAACAAGGCGAACTCGGATTTACGCGATGCGTAAAATGTCCCCGCCGAATGTCGAGATCACTGACATGCGATAATGCAACTGCAATGTATGAAGTCTGCAATATGAATCCCACCGTCCCCATCCGACACACGACCCGTCCTCCTCCCCGACACCCCACCCACCCCCTCCCCGAGACACCCCACCCCCGGTGAGATCTTAAAATTCATCTTGCAAAAATCCCTTAAAATTCACTAAATTTAGTAAAAAATATGATAATTTATTCAATTTGGCAACACTATTTTTGAAAAAATCATGTGACCACATTTTAAATTTGGGACCCATACGAGGTCTGGCAAGGGGTATGTGAAGTGAAATCCCGAATTTTACGTATTTTCACATTTTCCAAGAAATGTTAACAGGCTGGCAACCCAAAAGACTGACTCATGTGCAACAACCAGAACTAAAAAAACCTTTCAATGAAAACATGGATACTACATATGTTAATACCTTTGTTGTGATATACTTTGCCCCCTCCACCTAGCAATTACGCTGATTTTAGCATATTAATTAGCTCATTTGCATATTTAATTAACCCGAAAAATCAGGTCGAGAACTCCTCAGCCCGCTTCCTTCCACCAAGTTAAATCATTATACGCCTTACGGAATTCCAGAAAACTTGTACGCAAGCCTTGCGGGAAAATTTTCATAAATTATGCAAATTAGATACTTAATTAGCACATTTTATATCCAAAATTTAATCAGGTTGAGAACTCATCGACCCGCTTCTTTCCTCCAAGTTACATCATCGTAGCCCTTACGGAACTCCAGATAAATCGTATACAATATGGCCAAATGTTGACATTTCTGTGCAATATTTACCTTTTTCCCTTGACCTTTTTTCCCCTACTCCCTAACAGACCCAGGGGAGGACCCTGGTGGAATGAATTACATGGTGAGTAGGGGTTTCCCCTCCTACAATATACCAAAGTTTTGCTACTCTAGCTCATTCAGAAAAAAAAATATGCCCAAATGTTCCACGGGTTAACATTTTTATCACGGACATACGGACATACATACGGACATACGGATGGAGCCCATTTTATAGTCCCCTCCCGGGGACAATTAAAGCAATAATAACGCTTTTTTTGAAGAGTCCCCCCAATTTTCAAAATTTGAGTTGTTTTTTTTTTTTTTGCACAGTTGTTGTGTTGGTAATTATTATAGTAAAACTATATCTGCGAACGATAATGTTCAAAGTACACATTGCGACATTTTGGCGATTTTGTAATAAGAAGCACATTTGACATTTAAGAAGCGAATTTGTAATAAGAATCGAGGTCCCAGATTGTAATTTTCGGGACCTGTAAAAACGCAAAATATCCGTCCGTCCTTTTAAAATATAGCCACATCACAAAAATGACATCTAACTTGACTTTCCAGAACGAATGGAACAACTAATGGATGAGCCTAGACACGTACATGGCGCTATTTCCCGGCTACCTCTTATTGGAAGGCCGTTTCCATCAGCCGTTGAATTATTATCGGGATCTCCGATTTGCGATAAATAGACATTTTCGAGCTTTACCATACCATTCACAGGTATAGCTTATCAGCCAATTACCAATGCAACTGTACCAAAATCTTACAATTTTTGGAAATTTGTAGGCGCTCTTCAAAAATGTGCTGTTATTGCTTCCCACGACCTTATACGAATAGTCGAGTCGTACAGGTAAAAGTTGCCTCAAAGTGTTTGTAAATTTTTACTTAACCTATCGACAACCTCGCCCCCCCCCCTTTTTGAGATTTTGGTATCCGAAGCATGTTCAAATTGTTCTTATTACCCCAGCAAAAAAACCTTTAAGGCCCAGGAAATGTTTCCTTTTGTTGTTAGGAACAAAGTGTCTCCAAATGTGGTCGACCACATAATTAACACACACTGTTAATGGACCAATTTAGTACAGTTTGCTCCCACTACTCAATTTAAGTCAAAATTTGTAATCATGTGTTTTGGTGATATGCCTTCACGTGAAGGAGAAAATATATAAAAAATTGGAACCATGATCGGGTCACCCACCTTTTAAAAGTGAAGTCGGTGACATTTTTGAGGCATAACATTTTTTTAAGAGCCAAATCAGATCATTTTTTCCTAAAATTACACAGTATTGTTTGATGACTCCAGTATCTTCCATTTTCGCTGGAAAATTAATGGATAAAGAACGAAGACGCTTCAAGACATACTGGCAGAAATGCATCAACCTGGGAGAAGCACAAGTTGAAGGCATAGCAGGACAGCAATGTACCTTCAGCAACTACTCCCATCTACCCCACAGGATGGCGGTTAACGTTAAAGGAGCACCACCCGATTCTCAGCCTCGACCCCCCCCCCTCACACAATCAAATTGTTCACCTCATCTACAAAATATTTTGACTGACTTCTTTCCCATACTGATGCTAGAAGCTAAAGTATGATTTGTTTACGGTACATAAATTCAAAATTCTCTCCTGCAAATTTCATTGCTCTATGTAAGGCAGGGCAAAGATATGACGGATACAAGAGAGCGCATAAAGCACGTGTTTCAATAGGCAGACCATTTTGTACTGTGCCCCCTTATCGCTCACATTAAAATGGTTATGTCGGATTCAAATCAAATTTTGTAATTGTGTGTTGGTGATGGCCCTTCCTACGAAATAGAGAAGTATAATGTTGTTATCGGGTGGGACACCTTTAATTGTAACTTGGTAACTAACTTTTGTTGATAATTCAATGTACACCTTATTTTAATAGCGATATATTGCAAACAATGAGACCATTTCCACTAAATTGGAGTATTTAAAAAATGACCCCTGTTCAAGATAAATTTGCCCTTTGACTACAATAAGTTTCCAGTTAACTCCAAACCCTTAATATACCTTACATGTTTTAATCCTTGTGACCACACCAAAATATGATATGCATTTAGCAAATTGGACAACTTTTCAATTTTGACCCGGTATAATATTTGTGACCCCTTACCTCACTTAAAAGTGCATTTCGTGATCCACAGCGTCGTCCCTCGACTTACCTTGTGCTATTATTGCTTTAAAATTGAGATTTTTGTATCATCTGAACCGTTGGCCTTAAAGTGACAGGCGGAGATTTTTTTAGGATACGAATATCTCTCAAATTTCACTGGATCGGTTGTAGACTACCTACCGAGAACCTTTCGAAGGTTTATTGGACAAACAGGTGCAAAAGAACTTGCCTGCTATCATAATCGTTCCCCATAGAAACCATGCTTTGGAACTTTCTGTCGTGCACGACAGAAACTACTAAATCATCATCGTATTACATAAAGACGGCGTATTCGGCTTATTCACTTCAGGTGTGATCTAATATATTGGTAAGCATTCCAAATATGTGAAAAACTGGGGTTCGACAAAAAAATGGGGGCGCTTCTTTCTGGAAATCTCCTCATGTCTCTTTAAAAGTACTTTTTCCGATCGTTTTAACCGGAAGTAGCATCAATTATGATATCAGATCTCATTTTCCTCCTGATATTTCAGCTTCCAAATCCATTTCTTTCCCAAGGTACTGACAAAAAACTGCCGTATTAATGGTTAACCATCAATATTAGCACAGTAGTGGGCGTTGCACTATGCATTATCGCGTCTAGCATCAAAACCGCAAGTTTGTTTCTTACCGTAATTGTTGGTCTGCGTATACAAGCGTCAGGCTCCCATACCAAGTAGATACCACGATAGACAAAAAAATTTCGGAATGGCCAGAAATTACAACACAGTAGCCTCTGAGGTGCCGTGATACAAGCATTTACTCATAACATCAAAACGCACGGTCAGAATCAACTGGAATTGTTTAAATAACCTTTATCTCGTGCATATCTAGTGAACTATGAATAAAAAAAAATGAGGGTGCTAGGATTACGAAATGCACCTTTAAGCTACTCTTAATGGCCAGCATACATTTTGTGTACGTCATAGTGTTAGGAACCCCTGGCATCGGTGCCTCTTTACCCTGGGTGATATAGTCGGACAGATATGGTCCAAGTTATGGCCTGACCGTAAAGTTGAGTATGGACACAATTTTTTTGCTGACAATGATAGATCAGGGTGTGTAGAATAAGAATCTGTCGGGTGCCACCTGGGCATCCTTGAACATTTTGAGAAATCCAAGATGGCGTCGCCAAAAATGATAATTATCTATTCAACCCTATATTATCAAACTATGGAGTTACTAGATTACATTGAAAGAAACAACCTTGCCGATCCTTTCCAGTCTGCTTATAGACATGGCCGCAGCACTGAGACCGCTCTGTTGACGGTTCATAATGACATCATGAAGGCCATCGATGATCAGCATGCAATTTTTCTTTTGATGCTTGATCTATCGGCAGCCTTCGATACCGTTGACCATAGGATTCTTCTTGAACGTCTGCCTGAAGACTTTGGAATAATTGGCAATGTCAATGCTTGGTTCAAATCTTACCTTTCTAATAGATCTTGTAGGGTTAATGTGAATGGAAGCATCTCTGACATCAAACAACTCCTATATGGTGTTCCTCAGGGCTCCGTAATAGGACCCCAGGCTTCCACATACTATACTCGTATCGTTGGTTTTATCATTGAACATCACAATCTTAATTATCATGTTTATGCTGACGATGTCCAGATTTACGTAAGATTTGATCCAAATGTTGATGGTGATGCAGTTTGTGCACTCTACAGATTGGCAAAGTGTGTGGATGACCTTCAGTCATGGATGTTGAGCAATAGATTAAAATTGAATCAGTCAAAAACTGAGTTCTTTATTGCTTGTTCTAGGCATCATTTTGAGTCCCTGAAACATCATACTCTTTTACTTGGGGACCAAGAAATATCTAATACTTACTCCATCGGTAACATTGGTGTTAAATTTGATAGCTCCATGACCATGTGTAATCACATCACTGCTTTGTCACGTTCCATCCACTGGATGTTGCACAATCTCAATCGTATTCGTAAATACCTTGATACTGAGACATGTCGTAACATTGTTCGCACTCTTATTTTGTCTAGATTGGATTATTGTAATTCACTCATGGATTGGTATTGAATAAGAAAACAACCTTCATCGCCTTCAGGTCCTTCAAACGTGTGCGCGTCTGATTTTGAGACAACTACGTGCGGCTCATGCCTCTCCCTTACTCCATTCCCTCATTGGTTGCTAGTGGGGGACTGTATGCAAGATCTTATGTGAGGGTGCAATCCGGATAAAAACTGTGAATTTGGTACACAATACTTTATACATTGATAATCAAAAAAATTGATGTGAGAGCACTTGCCACGCCCCTTTATGCCCTGCTTGGATTCAAGGTTACACAGGGGAAATTTTTAAAATGTTCCGATTGTGGAAAAGGCACACCATGATGTCTGTCCTGGTACAAGGATTCCAACAAAAAGGTATAGTTTATACTCCTGTGACTTATAGTTAGGAATTATGGGATAAAAACTGTAAAAATGGTTAAAAAAGTCAATTTTGGTTGTGACAGGCGGTCAAAAATTAAAAAAGTTGCTGCCAATTTTTGTAAAAAATGTTGTTCAAATTGTTGGTTTAGCTCATAGAATGACATTAGGATAGTTTTGCTTCTTTACGTGTATGGTTATTAACCAAAATGGCGATCAAAGTCAACAGCTATTGGCAGCTATTGGATTCTATTGACTGTGACCTATTTTGCTGGATAAAGGAAAACGAGCATTAACACATAGGCAAACTATCCCTTATTTCAATCCTTTAAGCTAGGGAAACAATTTGCACCACATATTACTGATCGAAAGCAACTTTTAACTTTGACCCATGTACACGCCAAATGCCTTTGTCACCATTTTTTGTTACAGTTTACCCCATAACTCGGAACTATAAGCCATTAGATAGTGTAAAAAACTATACCCTTTTTGGAATCCTTGTGACAGGACAAACACCATGGTGGGCTTTTTAACACCAGAACATTTTAAATTTTTGGACCCCTTATACCTTGAACCCAAGCTGGGCATAAGGGGGGTTGGCAAGTGCTCCATCAATTTTATGGATTATCAATGCCTCTAAAGTAACTTGTTTTCTGTGCAAAAATTCACAATTTTATCGGAAGCGCACACTCTTACACTTACAGTCCCCTGCTATGCTATTGCCCAGAGGATTGAGAACAAACTTCTCCTCACACATTAAAAAGCTTTTCATATGACTTCCACTCAGTTATCTTGCTTTATTTTCAGTTATTAAAGACCACTTATGCCTTTGCCTCCAGCTCCAACCATCAAATTTCAAGTGCCTCGCTCCAATAAACAACATGGTGATGGTGCCCTGTCCGTTGCGGGTCCTTATTTGTGGAACGAATGGCCTGTTAACATTCCGTGGTCCTTGATCACATTTCTGACTTTTAAAAGTGCATGTGAAGGTTCATCTGTAATCCCAAAATGTAGTTTCCCCTTCCTTCTTTCTCTATAGCGCCTTGCCTACGTTAGTAAAGGCGCTTTATAAATCTAATTATTATTATTGTATTACTATAGGACCAATGAACATTGAGTCATACTCCAAATTCAAAATGAAGCCAAATCTAATAATTTCAAAAATGCCCTATAACAGCAAAACCTGCGATAAAAACTAAACATGAACTTACGATTAGCTGTTAGACACAATTAAATCGTTATTTCTATCGTTTAAAGTTGAACATGACGTCATCAATATTGCAGCCAAAAACGTGAATATCTTAAAAAAAATACTTGCACAAAATTTCAAATATTACCTTCAAGAAAAATTATGGTGTCATTGACAATAGAATGTACCTATATCATAACCAATTGATACAGGTAATCCTGATAAATAAAAATGGGTCAAATTATAAATTGAGTGAAATTTATGTTGAAAAAATGCAATTCCTATGGTATTTTGACAACTTTGCACCATGTTAGTTTTATTTAAGATTTTGGCACATTTAAAACAACTTGAAAATGTAGTTGTAATCGGTTAGGATCAAAAGGTTACACTGCTAATGTTATTGACCATTGATTTCGATTTGAAGGATGTAATACTTGTAATCGTGTCAAGTATTTTTTGAATGAAGATGTTCCCGTTTTTGGCTTGCCATATTGTTAAGTGGTTACAATTTTAAAAGTATTAGAAATTACATTTATTGTGTCTAAACAACATAACTAAGTACTGCACGTCTTTGTATCGCAGGTTATTTGCTGTTATGGGGAAGATTTTAAAATTATAGATTGGCTCCCCCCCCCCCATTTTGAATTTGAAGTATGACTTACGTTACACGTGCCATGCACTTGTTCTTTGGATTCCTTTAGTATATCTAGGAACTCCATAGTTTGATAAAATAAGGGTTGATAGAACTTATAATTATGGCACGCATCTTGGATTTCTCAAAATGCTCAAGGAATGCCCAGGTGTCAATCCGGCAGACGACACACCCTAATTCTACGCTCGTATTTTCAGTAAAACACATTGTGTTCATACTCAACTGAACGGTCTCATGAACGTTCTGACTTAATACCAATAAAGATACTCTGGATGGTCAGGCAGCTCATCGACTAATGGCATAGTGCAAATCAAAACAGCCAACTAAAACGTATCTGGTCAGGATTATTTGCCTGAAAATAAAGACATTGCGATTCAAAATTTAGGAAAATAATGAATGTTGGGGAAAAAAGTTAATTGACAGAGTGGAAAAACAAGAATATAGAATTGATTTCCACTGAGCCAACCCATAAAGACATGAATTTGTTACACATGTCCGACACAAAGTTGAGTTCTCTCTCATTTAGATGATGTGTTTATTTACTTACAAAGCACAATGACATACACATTAAAGAAGTTGATGTACATCTCAGCTGATTTATATACACAAGGACAACATACATAAGATACAGGCACTTGAGGCATTGAATATGGAATACAAACAATGCATTACACCTCAATGCACACGACTACTTACTCACAATTCTGAAAATTACACAATCTCTACATCACCACTAATAAAAGAGATGCAATGTGTAAAATAACAAATCATCATCTTTAAGGTGGTTTCAATAGCAGGAAATGTGAAACTCAAGTCAGATACATTGGAAAAAACTTCAATTAAGGCAGTAGTGTTTTTTCAAAGGGTTTCTATCTCAGGTTTAGAAAACTACATGTAGATTCGTACAATTGCATAGCAGTGGTTTTAAACCCACAAAATTAGCCATTTTTTTAAAACATGATCCTATATTTGAAGTTTAGAATATTTAAAGATGTGTCGAAGCCCAATTTATGTGGAACATAGATTATACAGAAAGAATACAATAAGTGAGATTATACAGAAAGAATACAATAAGTGAATCTGGAGAATGTTGGTTGAAGTCCAAATCTGTTAGAAGGCTGGACCTCTCAATCCCCCAATCTAACACGTAACACTGATATTTTTATGGTATACATTTTCCAACGTTCTTCCCCATTGAAACTTCCCCATATATAGGACTTCATCAATATTTGAAACGATTACACCAATCATGGAAATTCAACATTGATGCAAAATGTAAGTAACCTAATTTCTTTAATCTTGCAATGATTTCTTGTCATTTAGTTGAATATTTTCCTTGTCTGGTGCTATATTGGGATTAGATTAATCAACCTACATTTAATCTTTGAAAAGACCTTTTAAAAAAAAATAGTTGCATTAAACTGGAGAAAAGTTGAATCAACCTTTTTCAAAATTAGACGGTATTAGCATAATTTGAGTAGTAGGTGTTACACTGAAAGTGTTTTCTGAATTCACGTTCAGAAATTCCAAATGGTAAACTTCAGTTGTGAGTCAATTGTTACAAAGCAAGAATTAAAAGAAATGCCTCTAAGTTATTACGTTTGAAATTATCCTACACATACAATGTACATCAAGTTTTCAGATGCACTTTGAAAGCCATTTTAGGGAAATGGGGACATATTATTTACATAGTAACTACCAAATTAACAATAAATATTCTATAGAAGGGTCTCTAATCAATAACATCTGCATGCTCATTCTATTACACAAAGAAAGTAAAATGTACTGGACGCTTTCACACAAAGTGAAATGTACTAGACACTTTCACACAGAAGTGAAATGTACTGGACACTTTCACACAGAAAGTGAAATGTACTGAAAAAAAAAACCCCAAAAAAAAAAAAAAAACCCTTTCACCACAGAAAGTGAATGTACTGGACACTTTCACACAGAAAGTGAAATGTACTAGACACTTTCACACAGAAGTGAAATGTACTGGACACTTTCACACAGAAAGTGAAATGTACTAGACACTTTCACACAGAAAGTGAATGTACTGGACACTTTCACACAGAAAGTGAAATGTACTGATCACTTTTCTTGGCTACACATATAATGGATAAAATATTGTCAACAAGTGCATACCAAGTTGAATATCAACTTAAGTATCTGAGTATTGTTGTGGTCCAATGAAACCTGATTATATAAATGGAACTTCAAACTTTTCTTACATAATTGAAAATGATTAAAGGTGCACAAGAGATTTTGAGGCACCTAAATATTGTGTCATAATAGTAATTTACTATAGATAAGACACTCAATGTATTTCTTACCTTATATTTACCTACAGAAATGTCTAAAGAAAACAGGCGATTTTGATTTGCTTCAAAACATAGGCTGCATTTTCGTATTTTGCTCCTATACAAAATTATAAATTCACAATTTTTGTACAAAGAACCATTTCTCAGCTTAATCCTTTCAGATGGGGATATTTTTGATGGAATGCTTTACAATAGTGCAAAAATCTGAATTTTCACATTTTTTGGGACACCTGTATGTGAAATCTATCGTTGCACACCTTTAACTGTTTTTAAGTACACCTTCAAACAAAACCTAGCAATGAGTACTTTAAAAAACCATGTGTAATTTCTTTTGCTATTACACCACAGGTCTAGCCATGCTATTGAAATTTCCTGTATATGTAAATCTATCATTATGACATTGGACATATTGTCATTTCTGTGTTTATTTAAATTTTAAAACACTACACAGACCTTTGTAAAATAAGTGTCCTTTTTTACACTTATCAAATCAAAATAAAAAACACTTTCAACTTGGACCATGGTAGTTAAAGGAATACATAGCTGCAAACTGGAAACAAATGTTGGAAGTTCATATTCCATTCTCCTTAATGAAAAATTTCTATGTTCACCTCCTGGTGTAAATAATGACCCTCCTTAAGTATGTTGTTTGCACTAAAATTAATTTGAGTACAACTAATTTCAACATTCGGATTACTTTGCTCTAAGTGACACTAAAATTGCTCTATCTTGGTTGGAATCCTTCAGGTCAAATGAGGTGGTGTTTTCAGCAAAATTAAGCCCAGAAACTAGGCATCAATGAAATTGAAAAACTCAAGTTTGATTTTGCTCCACAAAAAACCTCATTTGCGTGACACTCACAAATGTAAAACACAGCCCAAAATTTTGTCAATTTGCCCATGTTTTACAGGGCCCCTGTAGTGTTACAATGAACACCTATCGGTGTGAATAGGTGGGCGATTAAGTACATTGGATAGGGCCTGTATAACACATAATTGCATCGTCACCCTGTAACCTTTTGAACCCATAAACACTAACTACAAAATTTTAAAATATAGCCCCTAATTTACTGACCTTGCAAAATATTTGTCTACAGACCCATCTAGAAGTAAGTAAATAGGTTTGGGGTTTGTATTGTATGGAAGACTGTTTGCTTTATTGAACATTAGTTTTTTCCTGTGATTATTTGCTCAGGACCAAAATGACTGTGATGAAAAAATTCTAATAATCTCCTCCTAAATGCTGAACTGTTCCCCTTTTAAGCAAATGAGCCTGCAGCTGGGACCATTAAGCAAGTTGTGTGGAAACCATTAAACCCATTTTTTCTTACATTTTTTTGTTCTGGATGACTCATGATGTGTTCTACAATTTGTTGTTCATGGATGCCTAGAGAGCGGGTGTGGTCCCCAGTGGAAAGTGCAGGACTCATGATCATTAAGGGCATGAATTCGAAGCCGCCCCAAGGCCAACGTGTTTTTGTGTCCCTGGGCAAGATACTTAATACTCACATTACCCCTCGTGCCCCACGCGAATCGGGGGAGCTGTCATATGGGGGAGATTACATCTAAATGCTGCTAGGGATATATTCGCTGGCCGCAGCCACCTAGAAGAAGCGAAATGATTGTGAACGATTTGCTAATGGCGGCCGGAATAATAATAGTACCAATGATTGGAGACTGTTTACAGTGAGAACGTGCTATACAAAACGATTATTATATTAATGTTTGCTAGAGCACTTTTCCATTCCATACCTCCTCCTCCCTCATGTGGCTGTTTGATTCTGTGGGTCACAACACGTAAATCAGTGTTTTGAGATGGCTTTCCCCACAAAGACTGCAGAAACATTGTCATTGCAGTTGGGAAGCCATCTCAAAACCACCTGAACTAAGACCAATTGTTTGTAATTTACTTGAATGCAATTTTCTGTCGATTCTGCATATGGTCTGTCAATTGGTAGTCATAAAGAATTAGGTGACCAATTGTGGTGGATATCAAGGTTTGACCAATCATCACAGGACAGTGCGGACTGTGATTGGTTTGAATTTGTAATGTCGGGGGGGCATGTTCCAACAAAAATAATGATTTAAAAGGTCAAAAAATGCCTTATTTGAGTAGGTTTTTCAACTCAGACAAAATAATTCACAATAAAAAACTTTCTGTTTTGATAAACTTTAACTTCACAGATTTATTCCAAGGCCGAACAGTTTGTTCTTTGGGGCACCGTCAATTACGTCAGACGAGCAATCGTCCGCGCTTATTCTGTCCCTGTTTTCAATGAACAATTTTGACCTCTGAACAATAGTCGCCTACAGAACATGGAGGAAGGCTATATCTGCTCAACTACCACTAACCCCCCTATCTTTACAATGTAGTGAATAGTCATGACTAGAGCATCAGCCCTATTATAGCTCTAAACCTAGTCACTCCGTCCCACAGTGTACTACTGTTAGAATGTTTAGGTTAGATGGTTTATTGACATTATGACCGAGTAAAAAATGATAGTAAGTTGATTTTGTATGGATGAGAAAATCCTGTTTTTTTTTTTTCTGGGTAGAATAACTCATTTTGCTTCAACAAGCACACCATCATACCATCATCTACCAAAATAAAGTGGAAATCTGACTAAAATAAACTAGCCCACTTATCTGGCAAATGCAAAACAACACCCACAGTTGCCATCACCAAGCCATGGACTTTTAGAATGCAGAAGCTATCCATAGCCATAAACTATTCACTATTTCTAACCACTGGCTGGGAGACACGGTAGTAATAGATATGGTGCATGACTCATGTCCCAGGAATTGCCTGGGGACTAAAGCTAACTCAATGATGCACCAATCGGTAAAATAATAGAAACGGATAATTCACATCACACACTTAATAAACTTTTTTTTTCATTCTAATACCTGAATGTTTGTTTTCATCTGGAACTTAATTTTTAACATGTTTATTCAAATAACATTCATTATATTCTAATACCCTTGTGTTTACAGAGTACTGACAGGGTTAATACCACAAATATGAAGTACAGGCGAGCCAATATATTTATATTAAAATATGACATTCATGTGGTTGAATATTTGTTTTATAATCTTACCCTAACAAACCTCGCTCAAGTACCACAGTAAACCTTACTTTGGAAAGTGCTACGACTTCCATTAATTTTTAAAAAGTGCTAGTAACAGAAATTTAGTTGCCCCATTATTGTGCCTCATTTGTGACAGAGTATAATTATTGATCACCCCAACTGGCAAAATTCCTAAATACACAGAGTTGCACAAGAAGCATTTTTCTTACATTGCCCATGTGCCTTGCTTTTATTGCCTGTAGCCAGACAGTGGCCTGTAAGGGAATAGCACTAAAAGGCCGACTCCAAACAATTTCTCACATTCTTGTTTTATTAGAGTCCAACCAAAAATACAAAGTTCAAAGGTTATGGGGTCCCATAGATGCCCCTCAATCCAAACAACAAATTTTACACCTCTATTACTAACGAATTCCTCATTAAAATTGCCCCTTTCATATTAAAGACCTTTAAGAAACCTGTTACATCCAGCTCATTAAGATCAGGATCAGCCATTTACTTACAAAATCTTTATTCAAAAATGTATACATACAGCTACACCACTTTCCAGGGAGTTTAAATTAAAACAAATCATTGTTTCATTCATCACTCCTTCACTCCTTAATTTTCAGGCTGGAACGAAGTTTACTTAGTATTGTCCATACAATCATGCAACCACTCTGGGTCCTGCCCTGAACCCTACCTTAACACTACCTTACAATAGGGTAGGACCATATAGTAGGGGTAATTGTGCTTGGGGTCTCATATAAAACTGAGTGTTTAATCTTAATATACCTTTCTCATCCTGGCTTTTCTAACTCTCTTCAACTACGACAGCACAATTGATTAAAACAAGGGATTTTCCAAAAATTTAACATAATACATTTACAAATGGTTTAGAGTCTCATGTTTTGGAGGTCATTTTGAATTTACACATTTTCTTTTGGTTCCTATATTTAATTCATGAAGAAACAAAAAAATATATTTTTATTTATTAAAGGAGCTTAGCCCACAATTTGGTGAAAACATGGCCAATACTCTGTTAGGTCTCAAATTAAGGACACCAGGAGGTGTCTCTACATTCATGTTAATGTTTCCATTGTATCCCCTTTTTTCATGTACATCCAGTGGCAGTGCCACGAGGCATACGGGGACATTTGCCACCCTAAATTTTTTTCTCCCCCCCCCCCCCCCCCCATCCGAAAAAAAATGACAGATTTTTGGTTAAAAAATAAAAATTAGCGATTTTTGGGACCAAAACACAGAGTTTTGGCAAAAATCAGCGATTTTGTGAAACTTGGTTGGATATCGCCAAAATTTTGATATTTCCCTCAGACATTTCCTTTTTCCCAAAAAAAATTTACTTTGCCCCTAGAAAAAGAGGTCTGGCGCCGCCACTGCCGGTACATCATGCTGCAACTCTAGGCGACAGATAATATGTGCGTCATTGACTGTGCCACCTATATTGTTGTGATACATCAACGCTAACCTGAGATGGACAGAATAACCTAGCTTCTTCTAGCATGGTCTGTTATGCCCCAACCCTATCATACTGTGTGTGTTATTTGAACACATTACCATAGCAACAGACATCATTACATAATTACTTGTAGAGCAAATTAACATAGCTGTTGTCCAGTGCCCCATGCGGATACCTCTAATTGGCCTTGCAGGATATTTCACTGATTACACAAGCCCCCCCCCCTAAGTCAATGCACCTTTCATCTTGCTCTTCAATTGCTTCAACGGGCCAATGGACTCCACACAACCAATTATTGCCAGGTACCATCAGGGGTGTAGCAGTCCATCCCACAATGCACCATTTTGGAATTCAATTTCAATAAGGTCAATTGTTCCCACAAAAATCCTATTCTAACATAATAAAAACCGACTTTTGTCCTCATTTTAGCCCACAACACTAGTACATAGGTAATTTTAGCATGATTACAAAATGTCTTGAGGTTCTTAACTAGACCACTTTTTTCCTAATTCCTGGATATGTGTTCAGTACAGTTTAGGCCCATTGCAATGCAGTATGGGCATTGGTTCAAAACCTCTGGTACTATCAGAAAAGTATAGTGAAAGTTCGCATACATCTTGTTTGAAATCCTGTTAAAGTTAACAAAGCCACTCCCGTTCCCATAATTTAAGTTGCAGTAAGGCAAGGCTCAGTGGCGTAGCCAATGGGGACAGAGTGCCCCCCTCTGAAAATGGTTTTGAGACGAAATCAGGAAATTAAAACGATATTCATGTTAAATCCGCCCTTGAATAAGTTCATTGGGAATATGGCCAAACACATCCTACATATATTATCCATTATGGATTAATAATTGGAAGGCGGTGTTTAAGTTCGCGTATTTTGCCAAACTCATTTGTGGCGATCGACTGAGTATTGTTGAAGTTCTGCCCACTTGACCAAACTTGCCCAAGTTTAAAAAAAGTTGCAGTAAAACCTATTGACATCATACTGTTTCCAAGGGAAGTCAGCGCAATCCGCTTCTTTTCTGCATGACTACTTCTCCTTCTCTATAGGATTTACTGCAACTTTTAAATCCTGGGGTGGGTTCCGTCAAGCGGGTATAACTTTAACAATACTTAGTGAATCGTCACAAATGAGGTGTCAAAATACACGTAATAAACACTGCTTCCAATTATATCCCATAATGTATAATCCGATGTATCGTTAGAACTTGACACTTTCAGGGGTGGGGAGTTACTCTTTTTTGGTGTTTATTTACTTCATTATACTTTAAAATTTACGTTGTTTTAAGGAGTAATTTTCCATTCAAATGGAATTTTGTAAAGGTTGTAATTGTTAAAATTATGCCTATTACCTCCTATTGTTTTTTTTTTAAAGACAGCATCCTTTTTTCACGAGTGTGTCTCTGGAGAAATGTACTTGAAATATTATGGCAAAAGCATTGGTACTTAACAAGAATAATCACCTGGACTAGCCCCTACCCCACAGTGGCATAGCCAGTGGGGGCAGGGGGGTAGATTGCCTCCTCTGATTATTTTTTTAATGGGAAATCGGGAAATAAAACACGGTATTCATGTTAATCAGCCTTCTTCGATTCTTCTGCCCTGCGACCGGGAAATTTTTGGCTTTGAACGGGACTTTTTGCACCTCGGGAAACGCCCCTCGGAACCACCGGGCTGGTTACGAGCCTGCATACACAGGCTGTGCATGAATGATATCCTGCCCATCATGATACAAGGGGTATTCTGTTGTATCAAACAATATCTGCTTACTCAAGAATATGGTCATCACCAGATCCCACCTTATTAAATAGAAAACAAGCTGCAAGAACTTTACTTACGACATTTAAGTGACATTGCAATTTAAGTCTTTGATGCATCAATTTACAAGGAAATCTAATTTCTGGTCAAATTTTAACCCTAGAGGGAGTACTCAAAACCACCATGTCCAATACTTGAAAGATGCTGCATAATAAATGCACACACCTATACTCAACTATGGTCATTGGTGGTACATACCACCTTTTCATTATAATCAATTCTTTCTTTCCCCTGAGCAGAGCTAAATTACTTTTTTACCAAGCCCAATCTTGAATAGAAAACATAGCCGATTTCAATGAATTTGGATTTCTGTAGCAAGCCAAATAGCTCTGCAAACCACACAACAAGTGTTCAGGGTTAGGCAACAAGAGCACTGTTGGTGCCAAATATGGCCAAGGACTTATGGTCATATTTCTTAATGCATATTTGATCTATCTTGGAAAAACTTGGTAATTTTGGTATTGTCGCAATGGACTAAATGATAAACATTGGCCTTTTCTCACAATAGAAAGGCATATACACAATTAGTATTTCGTACCTTCCCTTATGAATTAACTATTTGGCAGGACAAGTATAGCAACCTTTCACGGGAAGACGAGTTGTCAGCGCACAATAGCAACCCCAACAGCAGGCGCTGTAGGCAGGATTAATTTGGAGGGGTGCAGGACTTCGAAAAAGTGGACTTTTTTTCCAAAAGGTGGACTTTTTTCTTGCTACATTGGACCTAACCCCCCTAAAATGGTCCCTTTTTTTGGACTTTCTGAACATTTCATCACCAAAAAGTGGACTTTCTTGTCAAAATTTCTCTCATGGAGTGCGACCGCACCCCTCCCCCCCCCCTTACATCCAAATTCATTCTTTGTGTGGTTACCTCACAACCTGGCTTCTTTGTGTGTATCTACAGACATCTCCTCAATACATAACTGATACAAGGCATAGAGCCCAGAACTTTCAAAGCACCCATGTCACTAAGCACCGAGCAACCAGTTTCTTTTATGGTTAATTATTGAAATGCCTTCCAGTTGAATCCCATTCTTTGAAATACATAACTGCACACATATTATTTGACACTGAAACCTGAAGTCCCATTTTTTTTCTTCAATTTGTGTTGTAGTAAATGTCCGTACAGACATAATTGACTAAACTATTCGATTTTGTCCTTGCTACTCTGCTTTTGGTCTTATCACTTGTAGGGTATGTTAGGGTTCCTATACTTGTTATGGACTTTGCAAAGATCTGATTTTTTTCTGATTTTTCTGACATTTATCAATCACTGATAGTGCCTTTAAGTTTTCACTACTTTTAGATATTAAATTTCACTCTTGAAATTTTGCTCCAGAGTAAAACTCAATCCCTAAGCAAAAGATTGCACTATGAGTGTGTGCCAATTCAGACTTCTATCAGCAGTAACATATCTCTGCATCTCCTCTAAATATCCAATAAAAACATCAGGATAACAATTAAGACAGATTTACAACATGTCTACATTTATAACAATATTTCTGTGCCATGGTTTCTCCTATTTCTGTTTCCTTCCTTTGCTGTATACCAGCTGCAACAGTTATCTCTCTATACAATGACATGTGAGCTCAAGATTTAACCCCCTGAGGTCTACCACCTTTGTTACAGTACATCTGATTGGCTCATTACATGATATACATTATATAACCTCAGTGTAACCAATCAAATATGACTTTCCATTATCTGTACAAACATGTTTAAACTTTTTCTTACCATGACTCTTTATTGGGCTAAATACATCAGAAACCCAAATATATAACCAATGAAATCGGCCGGTAGCCCATGGTTAACAAGAGAATTTTATTTCTTTTTAAAAATTGTAAACATCTTCTCATTTGTACATAATAAATTGTACATTGAGTGATACAAAGTTTCAGTTGGTGTCTAAACACATGTTTGGCTCCACATTTTTCACATAATTTTTCATTGATACAATATATTGGACGAATGGCTTTGAATGGCCTCTTCATTTTTATGTAGGACAGAGGGCATATTGAGTCCACCCAAATGCCGTTTTGGGGAACTTTTCACCTCAATAATGATCATGTTGATCCCACAAAAATCATAAAACCCTGACTTTTTACCCTCATTTTAGTCCCCAAAGCATAAGCACTTAGGTAATTTGACAATGGTCATGAAATGTCTCGTGGTTCTACTTCTGACACCTTTGACCCTTAGTACGGTGATGTGTTTTTACAGTGCAATATAGGCACAATTGCAATGCATTATGGGATTGGTTTTCCAAACACCCTCTGATGTGGGAGTAATACTTGCTATAGCCACCATCATGATTTCTTGAACAATGACTTAATTGATGTTAAAGGTGCACGAGAGATTTTGAGGCACCCAGATATTGTGTCATAATAGTAATTTCATATAGATTAGACACTCGATTAGAATTCTTTACTTGGACTTGTCTACAAACTGTCCTAAAAAGAGAGAAAAAAGATGATTTTGATTTGCTTATATTCAATATAAAACATAGCTGAATTTTGTATGCTCCTATACGAATTAGAAATTTTCACAATGTTTGTACACAGAAACATTTCTTAGCTTAAGCCCTTTAGATGGGGATATTTTTGATGGAATGCTTTACATCAGGGAACAAAACCCAGTACTTTTCGATTTTTTAAGGAACTCGATTTGTGACACTCTCGTTGCACCTTAAGAATCAGTCATGCCTACTGTTATACACTTATTTGGAGTTTGCACACTTGAATGCTTGCTGTGTTTCCACAATTTGTTCAGAAATTAGATGGCAGCTATGGTTTTACTTCATCTAGTATTGCAAAAAGAGTTGTTAGCAGAATAGCTGCTTTGTGGACATTACAGATATGTTAAGCACTACTTTCAATCAAAAGCCCCCACACTAACACAACCTACTTAAGCAATAATTGCACTTTTTTGAAGAGTGCCCTGCGCCCCTAATTTTCAAAACTGGAGATTTTTGCACCTTGTTTTGGTAATTATCTAGTCAACTATACCTGCGAACGGCAATATCAACAAATGTGTATTTGTCATAAAAGAAACGATTGTGTAATTAGAATCTGGAGCCAGATTGTAGTTAGTGGCGGAGCTGAAAACGCTAATTTTATGTCTGTTCATGATGAAATAGAGGCACCTCACGAAAATGATCTCTAACTTAATAGCGTAGACACATACATGGTGCATTTTCCACGCTATTTCATACTGGAAAGACATTTTCAGCAGCCATTGAATTATTATCGGAGATCTCCGATATTTATCATACTATAATTTGGCTAATGTTTGATGTATGTATGTTTTGTTTGTGCACAAAAGGCTCCGTCAATTTCGATCCATATTGCGCCAAATTCGCATGAAAGGTGCGTGAGGATACCCGACGGATTCTCGGCTATATTTGGACGAAATCCGTTCAGAAATGGCTGCAAAATTAGCCAAAATATGGTCGGTTGCTACGGTAAATAACAATTTGTTTGTACGCGTTACTAAGCGGCGGGTGGTTACGCGTGGCAACGGGCGATTACGCGTAAGACGCTGCACTGTATGCGGTACGCAAATAACAGGCTCCTTATAGTGCAAACGGTGTGGGGAAAAAAAGAAATCGTCAAGAACACGTCATGTTATTTCGATTTGATTGTCGTATGTATGGATACTACGGGTTATCCTGCACGGAGTTTTGAGAAGAAAAAAATTAAAATATACGGAAAATTACGGGATGAAAGATATAGGATATGCTGCAAACTACAAGGAATAACAAATACGATTACGGGATGTTGTAACGGGGGTGGAGGGCATCTGCAGGGTGGCGAGAACTTTATATGGGAGTTTGAGGAGTTAAGAGAAAAATATGTGGAAAATACGGGAACTACGGCTTACCCAACGGGGAGTACTTTTGAGAAAAAAGTACTTTTGAGAAAAAAAGTAAACGAAATTAACTTATACGGGATTAAATATTGAAGTTTTATTATTTTAAATACAATACGAGAAAAAAAATAAAATATATGGACAGTTATACGGGATTAAATATTCAGTTAACGATTCCTTAGAAATCGGTAAACTACATGAGCTATGGGTATGATAGGTACGGGAATTTGAGATATTAAACGTGTTAAAAATAAAAAAATTGCGACACGGGGGAGTCCTAAAGTTCAGGGTTACGGGTTTGGTTGCGGTGGTCTCGCCATAGTGTGTCACTTCTTCAGTGATCGCTTCAGTTTCAGTGATCGCTCCCGTTTACTCAACTAGCGGGAGCCCGCGCGAAGCGCGGGCCTCCCGCTAGTTATACTAATTACAAAATTCCTTCTTTTGCGACACATAGAAAAAATTGAGCTCTACCATTCACAGGTATAGCTTCCTAGGCAATTACCAATTCAACTGTGCAAAAAACTCAAAACATTTGGAAAATTGGGGGTGCTCTTTAAAAATGTGCTGTTATTGCTTTAATTTTGCTCTTTGCACAGTTTCGCCATTTCCGGGGAGAGCTTTGACCTGGCAGCAATATGACCATTGTTAGCATTTACATAACAGCTTACTTCTCTCCAAAGAAAACCATAACCTTGCAAGAGGTGAATGCAGTGCTATTAACACCATCATTTTAATTCTAATGTCAGTTTGAGGCTCAACCTGCAATTGGCAAATGTTGATTGAACTAAAATAGTTGCAACTTACACCAGTCATATCTCCACTTTTACCTAAGGTACTCAAAATGTTGACCAATGTACTGTGTTGTGGCTAATACTTTGTACCAACGCATAGATACTTTTGTGTTTTCTTCATGCCAATAACATGATTTCCGTTATCATATTATCATCAACCTCTTTTGCATACAGTACATGCAAAGTCCATAGATCCTGGTAAAGTTAATATCAAAACATTAAGTCATGTTCCTATCTCATACTGAACAAATATAGTACAGTTATCCTTCTCCATGTTAATGGTAGGATTACATGCATCACATTCATCTCCCAGCCATCTCAAAAGCTATGGCATAATTACATTATCCTTCCACACCTAATGGTACCTATTCTGTTAAGGAATAAAGCACATGATACAGATTAGTGTGAAGGTTATAATGTAATTTTATGGCCATTAATTTTTGGGAACCACATTATGTTATCCATAAATGCTACTGCATATCACTCTTTATTTCTTAATTATAATGACAACTGTAGAGCTTCTGGGTACTTTCAATTTTGCACCCTATTGGTACAATGTTACTGATGAGCTGTTAAAAATAGATGTGACCTTTTTAAGGAGGATGGAATGCATTGTAATATTGATTTGTAAGCTTACGAGGCCCATCATTTGTTACTCATATATGAGATGCTTCAAACTCTACTCATTAAAGGCAGCTATTACATAAACAACACTTACTTGCTTCACTTGGGAAGACTTGAGACTTATGACATGTCATCCCTCCCACTCCCACTACCTAATGTAAAAACTTGTAAGGGTCCCTTTAAAAGCATGATAACGCAGATGACCGGTGGTTGCTGGTGGCACCAGAGCATGATGTCTCTTCCAGCTGCTTTTGTCTGTTCAATGTTCCTACATGGTATGCCACTGGTTTGTGTTTCAAGCCATTCCTTTATGCTATCAAGAAAGAGAGAGAGAGAGAGAATATCATACAATGGTACATTTCTTAGTATTTAGCTGAATATGCCACTCTGAGCAAAACAGAGTAAAAGATTACTGGGCAGTATAGACTCCAAAAAAATTATTTGGGGAATAGGTTATTTGAAAATGTCCAAATAAAACATAACCATGTACCCTGCACACATCAGTCTGAACATGTTGACGTTGCTTACCTCAGGCATAACAATAATCTAGCCAGGTGAGACCTGAGCGCAAAGGAACACACACTAATCACTCCATTTCATTGATATAAAGAAAAGCTAAAGAACTGATGGCCATACATGGTTCCGACCGATCTCATAGCTAGGTACTGTTACTGCCCAAGCCCATTACTACTTAAACTTCCGACGCAGCATGGAAAATGGACTTTCTCGTTGCCTCTTCACCAGGCTACCCTCTTTATAAAATGATCCTTATACACCCAAAGAAATCGTTCAGCTGTTGTTTGGTTCAAAACGTTTACCGTCGGCAAAGATTAGCTACAATGTGCTTTGCAGCTTTTCCAAATGACTTCCAAAATAATGTAGGCTATAGTACTAGTATGTCGTAGTTGCATATGGGCATTACGAGAGAAAATATAAACCTAATAACACATAATATAACAAGCTGTGTTCACACCATGTCCACAGCTGTGGGCGGACACAGAAATTGTTGCTTGGATTACTATTGTTCATTCAGCTTTCACGCATGCGTTAGATGTTAAGAGCTTGCTTAGTAATTAGTAGTAGTAAATCCAAGTTTTAAGTGGCTGTGAAGTCAGGGATTCAAAGGAACTGTTTTTTGCAATGTCTTCTTAATTGTTGTTCCAACTAGATAAAAGTATCAAGTTGGAGGAATGACTCATAGCCAAATAGAGAATATTTTCCCCCAAATACGTATTTTTTGAGAAAATCATAAAATGGAGATTTTCATCATTTTTTTGGGTTTCCCTATAAACATGATAGAAATGTTATAAAAATGTGCCTTTTTCGTATTTTATACGAGTCCTAGTTCTAGGGTCGGTATTTTCCCTTTTTTTCAAATTCTGCACTATTTATCAAATTATTGCCAAAAAAGCCAAAATGCGCGTGTTTCAATTTGGAAAACGCCAAGATTGTTCAAACGGTTGACATACATCACGATTTTTAACCAAAAATGAAAAACTAAAACTACCGACCCTAGATTTTGATATGCTCTATACGATTCATTTCATTTCTTACCTGTTTTTCTGATATGGATGCGAGTAACTGGGAACCGAAATCACTAATTGTCGCCGAAGGAACACAGAGAAATCGCCATTTTGTCCAAATATTGTCCCTTTCGCTACAAAATATAGACTTACTCCAAACCACAGCGTTTCATCTCTTTTCTTCACACTGCTTCTGCACCATGTCAAATTGCTTCATCTGGATACTTATGATCAAATTCACAATTTATGAGGCTCAAATCGTGAAATTTAAAATCCCATTCTGTTTTCAAAAGCAACTCACGTGGGCAACGATTTTACAATTGCATACAAGTACCATGGGTGTGCGTCTAACGAATCAATTAAAAAGATGCATCCAGGCGTTTCTGATGCGCTCATTACATCGCGCGCGCCTAATAGCAACAGGCGAGTATGGCGTAATACGCGAAATTACCCGCCCTTTGCAGTTCACCCATGTGATTGGTTTTGGTCAAAAATGTGTAACATAGTAAAAGTAAAATGAACCAAAATAGGAGGAAAAAAAATATATCGATTTATTTAAAATATATGAAGAACATTTATGCGTTAAACATGAAAAAAACTAAAACTGGTCATTTGACTAAGTTTTTGCCTTCACACCACCTTAAATCCAGTTTTGTCCCATGAAGCAGGGGTGGTCGGATTCACTCACACTCGCAGCTACCACCCCGTACTCCCTCCTTCCACTTGGCCTGATTCAATGCATTCTCATCTCCACCTAACCCTCCTACTCTCCTCCTCAGCTCCACTTGCTTCTTCCACCTAATTCCAAAAGCCCTTCTAAAACATGCTCGTCATCATTCCTCAGCACGTGCCCATACAATGTCACGCTATTCCTTCAGCCACCGGTCACCGGTTCTTCCACCCCATTGATTGATTGTTGACCTTAGCACAGAACAATGCTGAATAGACATAATTTGTGAACACGCACTTTAAATTTTTATTGTACTTGTATTCAATTAACCATTATGAAGTGAAAGTCCTGCATTATTCCCAAAATCCTAGCGGATTGGTTTTCTGGAAAAATTTCTTAATTCAAGACCTTAGGCCAATGAAGTCAATTCCCAGTTCCCGTTTCCAGTCAGAAACATATAATATGCCAATCAATAATTTATTATTTTCTGATATTTCATATTTTTATACATTTTGAGTAAATGACAGTTGTTTTCATGCAATCTTTCACCCAAAGATGCTTTTGAAGCACTTTTTTTGCGCTCGGGGCCGCTGATACCCAATCTGGCCTTCATATGTGTACGATAGGCTTTTCCCCACGCATGTAGAGATCAGCGGAATTCAGTCATATCACATGGTGCTTTAACAAGAGACTAGCGATAGATTTCTATCGTGCACCACACACCTCAAGTATGTTTGCTTCAAAGGTAGCAGTATAAATATAAACAGGATTAATTTTTCAGAATTGTACATATTTTACTTAAATATTGGTATATTTATATTATTAGTAGTGTTGAAGTTGGGGTTTTTGTGTTGACATTGTGTGTTATTTTTTTAATTGGTATACCTCAACCCTGTTATGAAATTTACGATGCACCCCTATAGTATACAAATATTAACTGACTATGGGTGTGGTGGTTGAAATATCATCACTCAGTGAAAGATGTACTGTTCCATTCCACGAGCCGGTACGGCGAGTGGAATGGAACATACATCTTTCACTGAGTGATGATATTTCTACCGTCACACAAATAAAAGGCAGTTAATATTTGTTTTATATCACTCATACATAGATTCTATAACGTAAAAATAACACTGGCCTACAAAATTAAACTTTTTTTCTGGTGACTTAAATTTAAGAGTTGCTTTTAACTAATTTGGGGTCACTGATTTCAAAAATGGCATCAGTTTTTCCCTATCACATCAAGTTTTTCTATGACATATGGTGAAACCTCAGGGAACACTATAATAGAACACATATGTGTTCAATGAGCAAGGACTGGAGGAGCAAGGACTGAGTTATATTTTTGATTTTGTCTTAACAATATTGCACATTTATTGGAATTTGATGAATACAACAACTTCAGATAGTAACCCTTGTCATACCAGGCTTTTTTGTAACATATGACTAACCAGAGGAGGGGCATGCAGGGGTGCAGCCAGGATTGTAATTTGACGGGAGGCTGAGCTGGCAGACGGGGGCTGGGGTGCCCTAAATTTGTCCAAATTAGGCTGATTTTGCACGATTTTGTCAAATTTGACGGGGGGCTAGCGCCCCCAAAGCCCCTCCCTGGCTACGCCACTGGCATGTGTAATACCCCATAGAATTTCCATACCGAACCCCATATGAACTTAAATTTGGTATCAATGGATAGCTATGGGTCTCCTTTATCCAGTGATACCAAAATAAGTACCAACATATCCAGCAACTTGCTTCTATAACATCATAATGCACGGCACCCTCCCAAAAATTTGGTGAATTTCAGTTTGTGTGCAAAAGTATATGAAAATTTGAATTGTCTCAAAACACAATCACACTGTAAACGATCAATTTCTACCGCATTTTTGGCTGAAATAATAAAGGAAACACACATTAAACTTAAAAATAAAGTTCAAGCTTCCTGACTCCACCTTTTGAGTGCTCCATGCCCTAGTCCCCTGGCCAGGTAATGCAAGTGTAAGTTATTTTTTATAGGGAGAGCATGGCCCACTGGTTAGGGTATTCGCCTGTGGTGCAGGAAATAAATAGATTCCTAAACAATTGTGATGTCGTGTCATATCCAAGTGTTAAATATTGCACGCATATTTATTAAAGAGGAGGTATAATGTTCGTCCCACAATGCATTTCTTCCAATACAATTTTTGCACTGATTGTCATGTGAGTATATATTGACAAAAAGAACTTAAATTGCAAGATCGAGGATGAGTTCTGCTTATCATACCATTTCAGATTGCTAACTAAAGATGAAAGCGTGTGGCTTATTATAACACAAATTATCCACAAACCTGGGAAGATTTCTTCATTTCTTTCCAATATTCTTCACCACCCAGGTCATACCATCCTGAAACAACAATGTGTAAAGAGAGTGTTATTAGTATAAATGATTTAAACCAGGGTTAGTCCTTCTCACGAATGGACCTTTTTCTTTCAACATAAGGTACTCTGAAAGTGTGGTTTAACATGCGAGAAATTCCTCATGGATGTGACCTTCTGGCCCATCCTAGAGGAATTTTATGAAATTGCTCTTTACATTCAACTTTCATATTAAGTTGAAAGGAAAAAGGACTAACTCTGGTTAGGAATTTAAATCTATTGGCATATCCCTAAATAAGATGTAACTGATGGATATCATGCATGATCTTTAAAGTATTCCTTGCGAAGAAACACCATTTCATGCTTAATTTTCGTAGCATAAGAGACGATTTAAAACGAAGCCCCCTGTTAATTTTATGCTCCGGTTCTGCCACAAGCCATGCTTATTCTTTCATTCAACACCACTGACCGCTGTTTGTTTGCAAGCTCTGAACTTACAAAAGATCTTGTGTTAACATTACATTTTTCCATTTGAAGTTTTAAAAGTGTAGTTATTTGCATAAAATTTCCAACCACTTCACTCATATCCCTTTGTGGGCTCACCAAAGTACGAAAGATGAGGCTTGTGGCAGACTGGCCTGATGTCACATGATTATTTTTGCTGACTTCTGTTTCGGTATTGCGGGCAGCGTTGTAAATATCGCACAGGGAATAGAGATGCAACTTCTCCATGATTGATGTACAGTCGTGTACATTTGTGGGAATAAATCTGGATTTTCATCTATGCGTTTAGGAATTAACTTCAAACCAGGGCGGCGCAGAGTAAATCATAGGAGGGGCGAAACATTAAAAAAAAAAAAAAAAAAACAAATGACTCATTTTGGTTAAAAAAACCCTTATTTTTTGCGCAAAACCCGTTTTTTCCAATTTTGAAAACTCAGGGGGGGGGGGCGGCTGACTCCCCTGCCACCGCCTGGCACGTCCCCCTGCTTCCATCAACTTTACAGTATATGTTAGTTGACTGCAACTGAACTATATGCGTTTGCGGTAAGTCGCTGGCCATGGAGTCCGTTAACCTGGTTTGAAGTATAAATGATTCTCCCTTTGAGAATACCAGGCCTCACATTCTAGTTTTCCTTAAACATTAACTGAACTTTTCTGATCAAAACTTTGACCCATAGAACACTTACCCTTTATCCTTCTTTTGTTATCGCATGACACCTGTATTTGCCATACGCTATCTCGTCATGATGAAGTTCCATCATTTCTGTCTATTCACTTCACTCGCTGATTTCGCATTAAGTACATCCTGTTTGTTAGCATCCACTAACTAACAAAGGCACTCCTTTCATTTTTTTCTCTTCACTAGTAACTCTTCAAGTTTCCTATTAAAAAGTGAAATAATACAGAGACATTGAAAAAGGAATGCTAATAGTTTTTTTTATCATATTTTACCGCTTGTTTACTTCCTGAAAGGTACCTTGTTGCGTTTAGATATTTCTTTTGTCCACATTTAAAAGGCATTTATGTTATTTTTTTGCGTATTAGTGCACATGACACTCGTTAAATTAAAAAAAAACACATCATGAAGCCTTTCAATGCCTTTGGGCATAAAACCCCTCAGAATCTGGATCTTTTTTGTTGACTTCCCAATCCTGTGAGGCATTTAAGCTCAAGAAGATGTCAATTTGTTATACCTGAAAGCTGAGGCGCAGGGAAAGGCATGACTGCTTTTTAATAACTACTGGTCTTTAGTACTTCCATTTTTGCTCGTTCCGGGCGCGAGCTATAAGAGATTACTTCCAGAGAGACACCTGCGAACATGTTGCGAACGAGGATGAGATAATAACATATAATTTGAGATGTTTTTCAGATACATACATTTTGTGGCATACTGCTCGAAATATAAACAATAACAATCGCTGATTTGACCAATAATTATGAATAGGATTTCACTGTTATTCCTTTTTTGATAACGATAACATATTAATGACTTAAAGACACTATCAGTGATTTGCTAAATCAGCAAATCGAAAAAATCATCAAAAATCAGATTTTTGCATGTATGTAACAAGTACAGGTAGCCTAACATACCCTGCAAATGATAAGACCAGAAGCAACCCAATAAGGACAGAATCGGAGATTTTAGTCATTACTGTCCGTTCGGACACTTACTACAACACATAATTGAATGGAGAATCGTATCTTGGATCACTGCCGTTTTCTTCCTTTTCTGTCAATTCTACAGCTGGAAAAGGTAACTTATGAGAATTCTACAGACTTATCCTTCCCTTTGAAGCTATTCCTGCAAATTTCAAATATTTTTCAAATCACTGATAGTGTCTTTAATACCTGTTGATTTGACACCACTGGCGAGTGCCAAATTGTGTAAAACGTTTTTCTATGGAGTGTGAACTGCGCACTATGATGAGATTGCGATTTATTCCGTATTGAAATACGTGTTTACACAATTTGGCACTCGACGACCCTCTGAACAAGGCTTGGTGGCCAGGTTGGTGGCGCTATACCTCAACATTGTCTATGGGCTCAGACGATGGCGGCCAAGACTCTTTCAATATAGCAACTCATCAAAACGAAACAAACATCACTTTGACTTTGACAGATGTACTCTGCATCTCCTCAACAGTTGAGGTCAAACGCAGAGGTTAGTGAGTGCACTAGACGTTAGTTAGATGCTGGAGGGTCGGTTTCTTAGATACTTGGTTGTTTTCTTCTTTAAATGCTTCAGTTGTAGTGATATTGACGAGGGTTTCAGGTAGACAGTTCCATTTGGGTTTATTGTACATCAAGCCCGTGCGCGAGTTCACATTGGTGTGTTAACACCAAGTGGGTCTATGTCCTTGTTTTACCTTTTGATTGCTACTAGGCCTTTATACGGTCGTTACGATGGTGTCCACATGTTGGAGCATAATTCACTACCTGTGCAACAATATCAGTGATGTTCAGTCTGCACTAACGCATTTGGTTTTGTACTTACCGTTCCTGTTTCTTCTTCAAATCTTTTATTGTCTGTCTATCTACTACCCATATATGACGTCTGTAGTATCCACAGTCTTCCCCTCCAATACTTTCGAATGGCTTTCTGAACCTACCAAAGCAAACAAAATTCACCGGTACTTAAAAAAAAAATTTTAAAAAACAATTCTGGCAACACATGTCAGTCGATAGTACATCTCCAATGGCTTATCACAGGTCCTAAACAAGAACAGTGTATATTGGCCCCATAATTACATTTGAATGACCTACTTGTACATTTTAGTGTATGTGGCTTAATGGATAAAGTGCAAGACTCATGATCCTAAGACCACGGTAAAGCGAGCACCTTCTGCGGCTCTACATGTTGTGTCCTTGGCAATATCTTAAAGATTCACGGACATTTCCAGAAAGAAGCGCCCCCATTTTTTTTTGAACCAAGTGTCTGCGCAGTATTTGAAATGCAAATTACCATAGTAATAGATCACACCTGCAGTGAATAAGCCAATACAAAAAACAACACCGTTGTCAGTGGCGTAGCCATGGGGGGCAGGAGGGAGGCAGCTGCACCCCGTGGGGAATCTTGCAACCCCTGGAAAAATTAGTGCTTTACTAGGCCATATACTATAATAAAAAATTTTAATATATGCTTGCCCCCCTGAAAATATTATGTGCCCCCCCCCTTTGCCCCCCTGAAACAAAAGCTGGGGTCTACACCATGACCGTTGTTAAGTAATAAGGCCCACTAAGATGATTTTGGATTTTCTGTCGTGCACGACAGAATCAGAGCACGCTTTTCTATGGGGGCAATTATGAGAGCTTTTAAGTTCAAATAGCTAGTTTTTTTTTGGTAATTAAAAAATTGTTATATAAATATAACTGTTCTGATGCTATCCACATGGAAAGCGAAGACCCTTTCGACCTAACACCTATAGATAATATCTATCGCTCCTCGACCAACCCTGGCTTGATAGCTTAGTTGGCAATAGCGCCGTGCTGGTTCGAATCCGCCAAGCGCACACTTTTTTTTTCCCAACACTCATGTGCAGTTACTGGCCAGTCTCAATGGAAAGATTTTTTTTAATTCCCAAAAAATTCTTGGTAGGTGTTCTAAATCGATCATGTTCCAATTGAGAGAAGTTCTTATCCTCAACAAAAATCTCCTCTTGTCCCTTTAATCATCATTGCCCTCATTGACCCAACAGTAACCAAGGGAGCTATATGTGCCGATACGGATGTGTGCTTGTCCAGCTGCCACGTACAAGGTAGATCAAGTGAATATTGACGATTTGCCAATGGCAGCATACAATAATAGCAAACAACACTTAAGGCTGTTTGTGGCAAACCACTAGCTATTGTGTAACTATTATAATAAGTCTTGGTTAACCATAATAAACTGAAACAGTGGCGGTGACGATTTATCAGCTACTTTTCTCTTTTGGGACAGTGGTTTCCTGAAGTCTTGCTCATCTAGACTGATGAAGCAGTACAGTGGGGCGAGTTATTTTGACAGTTTCTGCACTATGATTGATGGAGCTTTTTCCTTCTCTTATAAATGATTTGAATAGCTGGCAGCTGGCATCTGCACTGTCGCAGTGGAGATGGGGCTACCTAGATTCCACAATTCTCTATCTGTTTTTTGAATGGCCTCCATCGCCAAAGATTCACCTATAGCAAGCTCAATTCTTTTATTATTGCAATTTTTTTGCTCCGAACACTGTAATAGCAGTATCCATTTCATTCACTAGATATTGAAAACCCATTACATTTTGTGCACTTTTTATGTACATACGAGCAATACAAACAAAATCACAGATATGGTCATGATCGTGGAGATCAGGTTCCTATTACTTGTTGAATTTCAGCAAATGAGTGTGGTAAATTCTTAATGTTTTTTCATTGTTTTGGCAAGGCAAGGAATTTATTGCATCTATGGACCAGATGTCCAAATGTCATGGAATTGATCAAATGTAGCATTTGGGCATGGGGAAATACTTGAATTAAACTCTCAACACAACGCAACATGTGACTCATTTCCTGGGCTCATTTCCCATCATGTCCCATATATCATTATGTGAGTGCAATAAGGTTCAGGTTGTAAGTGCACTAGCTGCCATGTGATACATCTGCATGCTGCCATGTATTAGGCATAGAGAGAGAATAAGGCGGCTAGAGGTCGGACGGCCATCTTGAATCAGCGAGCTCACTGGAGGACGCTTAGACGTTTACCACCCAAGCCCATTATACCTAAAACTTACAGCATGGAAAAATGCACTTTCTCATTTATTTCGCCAGGCGACCCTTGGTTAAAAAATGATCCTTATAGTGAAGCAGATAAGTCATAATTTTCACCAAGATCGTTCACTTCTGGACAAAAGCATGAAACTTGGCACAAATCTTCACTGGGGTATGTAAAGCAATTTCAGAAGGGGTGCCCAAAAATTCGACCACAATAATGACGTCATAGGCCACGCCCCTTTTTTATACATATTCCGTAGTAATGTTAAAATAATTACTTTCAATAATCATATCAAGTTTGGTATCAAATTAAAGCTTGAGACATGTAGAGTGCTAAAATGATCTAAATATTTGAATATTTGGTAAGTAGAGGTCAGTTTGGGGTAATTAAAGGTCATATGATACCACTGGCCAGTTTTGTGGCTGATAACCGACGTTAAAGGTGCATACTGTAGAACTATACCTTATTAATTCCAATTTTTACCTGTACAAACTTTGACCCCTTATTCTACATATTACACAGTGTCGATTTCTGTTAATTTTAGTGTATAGTCTATTTTTCGTGGAAGGTTAATACTTGTGGTATTAAAGACATGAAATTGCTTGCATAGATTTATAACAAATAGTTCAATACAATGGCTATGGTTGTACAAAGTTTATGGTTGCCGATTTTCAGAAAGTCCGGTCAGTGGGGACAAGGGAGCTCGGGAAATAGCTAAAAATGTCTTGAAAATCATGTCAAATCCCACACGGCATTCCATAGTAAATTTGTTCCTTCAAACCACAACAACAAATAATAAAATAAAATAAAAACAAAATTAAAAAATGAATAAATATTAAAATAAAATAAAAAAAATTAATTACATTTTTAATAGTTAATAGCTTTGAGTTCCAAGATCAAAACATATTGATACAGATGGATGTTTAGGGTAAAGGTAATTCAATCAAAATAAAAAATATATCAAGTAAAAAATAAAATAATAGTAAAAATACAAAAAGACGTACACAAGAAGATGGCCAAACAGAAGAAAAGTCAATCCACTGGACGTTCCTGTCCAAAACTTGTATTATATGTTCAAAATTATCTGGCAAATTTGCATTAATGAACACAATTACGTTCGATAAAAATGAGGATGTGTCAGGAGTTCTACCAAATATTGGGTAGGATTTCTGGAGGGACCTTGTAACAATTGAGGCTAAATACCATTTGATCTGACACTTTATCGAAACTGCTACAGAAGTAGTTCACAGAATACCGCCATTAAAAACAGGCATTTCTTTCATATGTTCAAAACTGTAGAACTCAGTAGCGTAGCCAGGTGGGGGCAGAGGGGGGCAGAGTGCCCCCTTGAAAATTTTTTGAGGGGGAAATCGGGAAATTCAAAACACGGATTAATATTCATGTTTAAATTTCAGCCTTTTTCGGATTCTTTTGCCTCTGTGAACGGGGAAATTTTTGCTTGTGATCGGGAAATTGTTGCACCTACCGGGAAATTGCCCCCTCGGAACCAAAGGGCTGGCTACGCGCCTGGTAGAACTGTAAAAACATCCAGGAACACTGGACATAATGAAATCTCTTAAACAAAAAAGACAAAACTGAACAAAACAATAACAATGAAAGAGCAGATTTTGAGAGTTTCCTTGGTGACTGACAACAGCAGTATAGAACACACTGCTTGGCCTGCACATAGAAATGGCTCTGTGCTGTGGAACATGATTGGCAACATTCTTGATGGATCTTGTTGGACAACAAGTCTTGTAAGAAGCCGGTATTGCCATGTTTGAAACTTCTAATTCAATTCTTAAAGCTGACACAGATCTGGCGCAACCATCAAGTCTCAGCACTTTATACTTGGGCAAAGCTTCAACGGAATGCTTTGCAGCTCACAAATACTTTTGATGGATCCTTTTTCTAGATTTGGAGAAATGTAACCTTGGTCAAGTCGGTCTGAATTATTTCACCACCGACCGGTGTAGTGCTACAGCCTTCATTGTCATTCGAAAATACAATTGAAAAGACGAGAGTATTGGGCTCTTGAGGAATGTAATATGTTACAGACTTTCAGTGCATAAAGGGACATCTTGAACAAGACTAAAGATGATGACAAAGAGCCCCAACCTTCCAATACTGTGATATCATTTCTTGATTTCATATAGTGCTTGATGTGATATTGATGTGCACTCGCTATCACCAAGACTTTCGTGCTATACACAGAGTGCTTGGAAGCGCTAGCACACTGGTTCTTTGCCAGGAACCATATGGATTTCAATTCCATGCAATGAAATTGTTTCCTGAAAATGTCAGAGGGATTTTGAGACATTCTGGGTTATCGAAAAAGACTATATGTTTAAGTCCCCCGAATGTCTATCAAAATGCTCCAGCTCCTAGAGCCTCTGGTTAGACTGCTAGCCCAGGATGTTGACAACTCCTGACAGCTGTTGTAGACCTTGCAATCTGAAATATCCAAGGTAAGTAAAGAACTGTTGAAGTATGGCTGCAAGAAATTACCTCTATTGCTTAGTGAACTGCAAGTGGCTTGGCACTCGCCACAGGAGTTTTGCTCTGGACATCTTTAGGGTTAAATTTCCCAATGATAACCGTTGTGGACGTACGTTGCAGAAATATTTCAATTTGTACATCCTCAACGACGAAATGCCATCAAATCAAAGAAGTTATTACCAACTTTCAAATTTGCAATTTCTGTTTCAAATAACATCAAAGAGTAGTACGAGGTGCTTGATAGTGCCATTTTGGGAATGTTCGGCCGCAGCATGTCACCTTTTTGTAATAGCCAACAAAATCTTAATTATTTGTGAAATTGAATAGGCCTATTTGTTCATGAAACTACATAGTATTTACTTTTGATATGAAACAAAAATCAAGTTATTTGGATGATTTTTATTTGTTTACAATGTCGAAATTTGTTTGACATAATTACGGAACTGCCCTTTATATTGCATGCATGCCATGTGGTGGAATTTGATTCCAAATTTGGTGAAATTTGATATCAAATGACCTCCAATGACCTTTAATGACCTATAATGACCCCCAAATGCTAAGATACCCTACTAAAAGTATCTTCAAGACAAAATTTATGTTTCAGGCTTTAATTTGATACCACACGATAGGTTTCTGAGGAATTTCCATTTTGACATAATTAAGCAATATGCAAATAAGGGGGCGGGGCATATGACGTCATTAATGAGGTCCGATTTTTGGGCACCCCTTCTAAATTTGCTTTGTACACCCCAAGGAATGTTCTGTCCAAGTTTTCCTACTTTTGTCAGAATTCATCATTTTTATACATCCAAGAAAGAACATCATCAGGCAATGTGGTTGTGCAGAAGTTTATCATCAAAAAGATCGGCACAATGTTTTTTTGCCAGATTTCACAATGGGCTTCAAATAGCGTAGCTATATAATGTTCATATTGCTATAGAGTGTGATTTTTTAACACATAGTAAGTTCTAATTTTTATATCAGTATGCAACTTTGACCTTGTTAGGTGCAAACAGCATCTGCCCACTTGCTCGTTTGTATTTTGGTAATCAGATAAATAAGCGTTTCTTGACCATGCTTGCTTACTTGCTTCTTAAAGACACGATCAGGTATTTGCTAAATCAGCAAATCGAAAAAATTCATCAAAAAAATCAGATTTTTGGCGCATGTATGTTAACATACAGGTATCCTAACATACCCTGCAAAAGATAAGCCCATAAGCACCTAATAAGGACAGGATCGGAGATTTTAGTCATTAGTGGTCCCGACACGGTACACTTACTACAACACGTAAATTGAATCTGGAATCGTATCTTGTAACACTGCGTTTTCTTCTTTTCTGTTACTTCTACAGCTGGAAAAGGTAACTTATGAGAATCTACAGACTTATCCTTCACTTTGAAGCGATTCCTGCAAATTTTTCAAATATTTTTTTAAATCTCTGATGTGTCTTTAAGAGTCGATGTTGTCCTCGAACCCCAATAAGCATTCCAAATCCGCCTATCCTGCATGGATGTTTTGGACATCAGTTTCCTCTATCCAGTGACTAGTCAGAGGGCTTGTTAATTAAGTTAACTCAATTTATTTTCCTCAGTCAGTGGCTCTTGTCCCTGAAGAACCATTTTCAAGAGCCACTGACAATGATGGGTGGAAATGTCTGACAAATGGCAGCTATTGCACTGCAACCTTGTAGAGCTACTCTCAGCTCTCACACAACGATTAGGCTGAGCAATTGTACTGGCCGTAATATGTGCTAACTCTTACCTCCAATGTCCCAAGACATTGATATGCTGATATAGCTGAGCCAATTTACTGCAGTAATGTGCTAACTCTTACCTCCAATGTCCCAACATTTTAAGTTCCAATTATTTGTCACTACAACACTCTTCACATTGAAACCTTTTGTGGGTGTGGTATTCCTATGGTCTTTCGCTGCTAATACTTTCATGATTGTGGTCTTACCAGCGTTATCCAGACCTAGTAATAGCAATAGAGCAACCCTCATTTGCTTGTTTAGGTGCAGACTTCTTTTGTCTCAGGAAGATCTATAGTAGACCCTATGAGTAAAGTACATAAAAGGTGCAAATTATGTTATTTAGTTCTGGCGAGCCTCATGATTACATTGCTTAGTGTGGTCAACACTTAAAGGTTCTTGTTCCGATTTAGTCTATTTTGTTCTCTTGAGAGCCTGGCACTTACACATAAACCCCATCAAGTACCGTGGGAACAACTTGTGGTTTTGATGGTAGAAGCAATAATGCACATTGTCAATCCCTATTCAATATTGTGTCTAATGCTGATGGTTAAAGGAGGAATGTCCCGATTTAAGGATATGACGCTTTCATCTTGATAGAGTGGCCTTCACTCCAAATCCATCTGTAAAGTTTCATTCCGATATTTCAATCCGTTTTGATGCAGAGTTAAAAACGTGAGTTTGGAAGCCCCATAAGTACTGTGTAAACTTAATATTGGTGGTCCTCATACTTCCAAGACCAAGCATCCTTGGCTCTAAGATTTCACATGTAAATGAGAAACTACATACCGACACACGGGTGCCGGCACCACCACCGGACGCTATATCACATTGGGGCCGTGATATAGTCGTTGCCTTTCAAATGTCCTCCAACTAATACCACCTTAATGGTTCTTTTTACCTTGTTTTATTTTACCTTAACCCCAACAAAGGCCATCCATAACTTCCCTCGACCTCGTAAATCGAAGCCTTGCCCTCGTCCTAATAATTCACTGTTGGTGCCCCACGGCTTTAGAAGGTGGGTTTCCAAATTCTAAAAGGAGTGGTAAAGGTGGGATACTGTATTTTATTGACAAAGGTGGTTTTGTAAAAGGTGGGTCGAAATAAAAAGGGTGGGTTCTGATAATAAATGCAATTAACTATCTGTTCAATCATTTTGCCATGATGCATCCTCCCAATTTGAAATAACAAGTGTCATAACATCCACACGTTAGGTTCCTACTCCCCCCTTAAATACAAATGCAATTTTTTGTGGGCCACAGTGGATTTTAATTGACAAACCAAAAATGAAAATGATCTTTACTTCTGTACGTTATCTACATTTAATATTGGTAAAAAGAAACAATAATGGTGTGACACATCTGTGAATTGCCAATAAATTATAAAAAGTGCGGGTCATTACTTTTCAATATAAAGCCCCTGTTTTCATAAAAAAGGTGTGTAGTACATGTGAAAACTGTAGGTTTGGAAAATTTCATAGACAATCTTGCAACCAAGGTTTTTCTAAATCAAACTTGTATGAGGATCTTCACAAATATGGGTGTCATTTGTTTTAAAATGTTTTCTTCTCTTGATGAATTTCTAGGGAGGGGGAAAATGTGTTTTAAAGTATACCAATCATGTTTCAGTACCTTCAAAGGATTACAGAAATGTATAGTTTGCCCTAACCGTGAGTGCTTTTAGTAGTATAAAAACAAGAGTCAAGGTAAAACGGGTGCAAGGTCACACTGGGGGTAAAATTTCAGATTCATCCGGTTTGGTTCTAAAAAATGGTGGCCAAATTGTTTGGTCTTATTATGTACAGAGGAGGCCGAAAATGATAAAGGTCGCGTTGTCAATGACTTTTCGATGATAATTAGAGGGCACATATTGCCGTATGTCCACAACCACTATTTATATCTCTAAAGTCGCACTTTGAAAGGTGAAACACAAATCTATAATACATTTGCTTATTTAGTTTTAGTGTGACCCAATGAACGATTTAACCAGTTTCAAACAAAATCGGACCATTCTATAAATAAATGACCTTGAACTTTCTATTCATTAGCCTATTGACTAAACCAGAGCATCAATGAGCAGTGGCCTATTCCTAGCTTTATTTAAGCCTAATTTTGCTCATAAAAAAAAGCTCCCTCCCCGGCTCCTGCTGAATGCACCCGACCCCTCCCCAATGAATGGCACCAAAGATTACATGAAGGGCAACCAATTTCCCATGAAGTCAAAGATCACCTCACCCCTTCCCCCCAAATGCAGACCTTACCCTCCCCCTCCCCGATGCAACCCCGACCCTGACCTCCTCCGAACCGAAGCACCCAACCCCCCCGCCGCACTCCACCACCCCCCAACACACTAACCTTCCGCCAAAACACCAACCACTCTGTTTCCCTCGCTAAACACTCTAACTACCTTCACTTCCCATCCCCACCCTTCCCCTCCCCAACACCACCCTTTCCCCAACCCCTCACCCTTCCCTCTCCGTCACACCCCAGCCTTCCCATGACCTGGGGTCACTTAGGTTCATGGGATCACGTAGGTTCATGGGGCAAGCTGATGTCAAAGGGGTCACCGAGGTCACATGGGGTCACCAAGGTCACATGGGGTCACCAGGTCACATGGGGTCACCAAGGTCACATTGGCCCAAGTTCACATGGGGTCACCAAGTTCAATGGGTCACCCAAGGTCCACTGGCATCACCAGGGTCACATGGGGTCCCCAATGTCACCTGGGTCACCAAGGTCCACAATGGGGGTCACTAAGGTCACATGAGGCCACCATGGTCACATGAGGTCAATCCACCATTATCTACCTGATGACCCTCCCCCCCCGCTCCTGCCTGATGCACCCCCCGACCCCCATCCACAATGACATGGCAACCAAAGGTGACATGAGTTTACCAAGGTCCATGAGGTCACAAAGAATCACCAAACCCCCCCCCCCTCCCCTATGCACCCTCCCCAACATCTACCACGCACCTCCCCAACTATCTACCACGCACTCTCCCCAACTATCTACCATGGCCCCTTCCCAATGCACCTTACTCTTCCCCCTTCCCCCTCCCCATGCACCTGACTCGACTCGACCCCTCACCGACGCACGCGACCCCTCACCGACGCACCGACCCCTCACTGATGCACTCAAGCCCCTACCTATGCACTCAACCCCTACCGACGCACTCCACCTCCCACCCCTAAACCTTCCCCAAACCCACCCTGTTCCCTCCTATAAAACCACCCACCCTTCACTCCCCTCCCCACCCTTATCCCACAATCCCCACACCCTTCCCTCTCCTTCCACCATGACATGGTTCACGTGGGAAAAACCTTGTGGTTTATTTTGGTAGAAGCAAGAATGCACATGCAAAGGCCCTATTCACTATTGTGTAATTATGATGTTAAAGGAGGATGGCCCGATTAAGGATATGAAGCTTTCATCTTGATAGATTGGCCTTCACTCCAAAATCCCATCTGTAAAGTTCATGCCGATTTAAATCCGTTTTGATGCGAGAGCTAAAAACGTGATTTGTAAGCCCCAAGAGACGGTGTAAAATACTATTGGTCGCTCATAATTCCAAACCAAACATCCTTTGGCTTCTAAGATTTCACAGGGTGGGTAAATGAGAAACTACATACACGGGTGCCGGGCAGCCAACAACCGGAAGCCTCTTACACAGTGGCCGTGTATTAGTCTTGCCTTCAATAAACCCGTCTCCACCTTAATTTGTTCTTTACTGTTTTAGTTTTACCCCAACAAAGGCCAATAACTTCCCTCGACCTCGTAAATCGAAGCCTTGCCCTCGCCTAATAATTCACTGTTGGTAACCCACAGCTTTAGAAAGGGTGGGTTTCAAAAATTCTAAAAAGTGGTTAAAGGGGGTACTGTATTTATTGACAGAAGGGTGGTTTGTTAAAAAAGGTTGGGTAAGAAATAAAAAGGGTGGAGTTCTGATAATAAATTGCCAATTACTTCTGTGCAATCATTGTTGCAATGATCATCCCAATTTGAAAATAAAAGTGTTCATACTCCCAACAAGTTAGGTTCCCCCTTAAATACAAATGCATTTGTTGTGGGCAAGTGGATTTCAATTGACAAACAAAAAATTAAAATGATCGTATCTGTAAGTTATCTACATGTATTATAATTGGTTAAAAAGAAACAATGGTTTTTGTGACAGCTGTAGATAATTCCATAAAAATTATAAAAGGGCGGGTCAGTACTTTTCAATATAAAGCCCGGTTTTCATAAAAAGGGTGGTAGTACATGTGGAAACTGTATTTTTGTGAAAATTCTATACATCTGCAAACCAAGGTTGTTTCAATCAAAGTGATTATAGGATTCCAGAAATCATGGGTGTCATTTTTTAAAATGTGTTCTGGGATGAATTCTCGGGGAAAATGTGTTTTAAAGTATACCATCATGTTCAGTACCTTTCAAAGGATTACAGAAATGTATAGTTTGCCCTACCTGAGGTTATAGTAAGAGTTACAAGGGTCTGTTAAAACGGGTTCAAGGTCCCACTGGGGGTTAAAATTTCAGATTCATCGGTTTGTGCTAAAATGGTGCAAATTGTTGTCTTATGTACAGAGCCGAAAAAAAAATATTAAAGGTCGCGTTGTCAATGACGTGTTTGCTAATAATAGAGGGCAAATATGGCCGTGGTCCACAGGACCACTAGTTATATCTCTAAAAGTCTTAACTTTGAAAGGTGAAACACAGATCTATAATTACATTTTCTTATTTAGTTTAGTATGACCCCAATGAAAACGATTTTTAAAAACAGTTTCAACAAAAATCGGACCATTCAATAAATAATGACCTGAACTTCATGAGCCTATTGTACTAAACCAGAGCATCAATGATTGCAGTGGCCTAGTAATAGCTTTATTTTAAAGCAATTTTGCTAATAAAAATAGCTTCCCTCCCCGCTTCCTGCTGATGCACCCGACCCTCCCCAATGAATGGCACAAAGGATGAAAGAGGTCACCAAGGTCACATGAAGCAACTAAGGATTCACCTCACCCCGTCCCCTCCCAAAGGCACATTACCTTCCCCCTCCCCGATGCAACCCACCCTGACCTCTCACCGACAGCACCCACCCTCACGACGCACTCACCACATCCCCAACACCCTAAACCTTCCCCAAAACACCAATCTGTCCCTCCCTAAACCACTATACACTTCAATTCCCCATCCACCACCCTTCCCCCTCCCCCCAACACCCCCCTTTCCCCAACACCTCACCCTTCTCCTCCGTAACCCCCAGCCTTTCCCCATTGACATGGGGTCACTAGGGTAATGGGATCACTGGGTCATGGGGCATGGGTCAAAGGGGGTCCCGAGGGACATGGGGTCACCAAGGTACACATGGGGTTCACAGGTACAGGGTCACCAAGGTCACATGGGGTCACCAAGGTCACATGGGGTCACCAATGGTCAGATGGGTCACCAAGGTCAATGGGCATCACCAAGGTCCAATGGGGTCACCAAGTCACATGGGTCACCCAAGTTCAAATGGGAGTCAATAAGGTCACATGAGGCCACCCCATGGTCACATGAGGGCAATCCACCATTTCTACCTTGCCACTCCCCGACCTGGCCTGATGCACACGACCCTCCACAATGATGGCACCAAAAGGTGACATGGAGGTTACCAAGGTCAATGAGGTTCACAAAGATCACCAAACACCATCCCCGATGCACCCTCCCAACTATCTACCACGCACCCTTCCCAACTATCTACCACGCCCACCTACCCGAACTATCTACCATGGCCCCTTCCCAATGCACCTTACTCTTCCCTTCCCCGATGACCTGAACGACCCCTCACCGACGCACCCGACCCCTCACCGCCGCACACGAACCCTCACTGATGCACTCAACCCCTACATGATGCACTCAACCCCTACCGACGCCACTCCACCTCCCAACACCCTAACCTTTCCCCCGAAAACCCCCCCTGTTCCATCTATAAAACACCACCCTTCACTTCCCATCCCACCCTTTCCCACAATACCCCACCCTTTCCTCCCTTCCCCATGACAGGTCACTGAGGTCACCAGCGATCCACCGAGGGCACATGGAAGTCACCAAGGTTCACATGGGATCACCAAGGTCTCATGGGTCACAAAGGTCACCGAGGATCACCAGGTCACTGGGGTCAACAAGGTACCTGCTGGGGTAACCAAGGTCACCAACGGTTCAACTGGGGTCACCGAGGTCGCAGGGGGTCACCAAGGTCGCATGGAGTCACCAAGGTCGCATGGGTAACCAAGGTCACCATGGGGTCACCCAGGTCACTTGGGGTCACCAAAGTCACATGAGGTCACCAAGTCACATGACGTCAATTCACCCAACCCATCACCTACATGATGCACCCGACCAGCTCCTGCCTGATGCCCCGACTCCACCCCCAATGAATGGCAAAGTGACATGAGGTCACAAAGATCACGTTACCCCCTCCCCGATGCACCCTCCCCAACATCTATCACGCCCATCCCCAAGGCACCGTCATTTTCCCCTCCCCGATGAACACCACCCCCCCATGACCCCTCACCTACCACCAACGCAATCCCCTCCCTTACACCCCAGCCTTCCCCCAACACCCCACCTTCATTTCCCCCTCCCCAACCACCCCACCCTTCATTTTCCCCTCCCCACACCCCACACTTTCTCATCACCAACACCCCAGCCTTCCTCCTCCCTAACACCTCAGCTTTCCCTCATATGTTCACACACAGGATGTATGGCATTGTCGTTTTTCAATACGTAAAGGAATTTTTTGATATCCGAGTATTGTTTAAAGCGATTACAGCAATGATGCATTTTAATTAGATCATTTGCATTCCTAAGCTGCATGTATCACAAATTTTGAAATGGCAAAGACGATCGCACCTTAATGGGTTTGCATGCAGTGAAAATTTTGCATAGCGAAAGAAATGTTTCAAAAATTAGTGATACGCAGATTTTTTGCATATTAATTAACTCATTTGTATATGTTATTCGACCGGAAATATGCTCAAAGTCTATCAGGTGGAACCTCTTTTAATATGATTCCTTATTGCAGCTCGGGAAAAAACCAAAACGGGATTTTAAGCGATTGTCCCGTTCGAGGACGCTACAAAAGGCCCAAATGGGCTTTTATACAGTAGTGCGCAAGCACAGATAGCTAATTCTGAGGTATTTCTGTACTGAACGCGCCACATTGGTAAAGGTCACACCAAACTAGTCGTTTTTGCAGCCGTTTTAAATAGTGTTAAAAAAGCTAAATTGAATGTGAAGAATAACCGTCTGGACATAAAGTCTATGATTAAGCCCAGTTGGAAGATATCACAATCCCCCCCGGGTTCCACCACACCATAGAGGGACCGAGAGGTACATGTATACAATGAAGCCTGTATGTACACGAAAACGTCTCCCGGTCAGTGTAAAAAAAGGGATAGTGTACAAGACATTGCATTGTAGGAATCATAGATCACTATTACTTGACTACAAAAAAATTGACAGAAAGCAGAGGAGATGGTTTAATGTTTAATTTTACATATCATCTCCCCTAGACGATTTATCATGTTCTCAATGGACGTTATTATCTACGCGGCTGCACTGGCTACGGTAGTGGGCCGGTATCGCGGTACATACAACCCGACCCCGGCATACAAAACAAGTGCCTGTTCCACTGGTAGTTACTGGCTAGCGGTAAGGTTATAGGTCTTATGTCTATATACGTCTTGGTAGTATGGAATGTGGTGCACGGTGGTTTCATATTGGGTTTAACTTTTCAGTGTGTTCGAAGCTTCGTAAGCTTTTACGTGTGAAGTTGTGTGAGTGGTACCCCAGTGCCACGAGTACAATGCACGGTGACAGTGGTAGGCCTATAGTACTAATTAGAATCAGGAAGACTTGCTCGCGCACTCCCCGGAAAAAGTAGAACACACGTATTTTGTATTTAATTAACAATTATCATCATAATCATTATCCTAGAGGGTGTCAAAATTTTCGGCTTTCAGCCTGTTGGGTATAGGTATACAATGCTAGTTATCATGGTTTGGTGATATAGACCCACGACGCTTTATGCTCATACGTACATGCGACTGGCATGAAGAATAATCTTCATTGTGAAAATCGTAAAAATTGCCTAATACAAATTTAGACCGTAAATTTAAAAATTGGCACGGCTGATCGGTTCAAAATATTATACAGAAAAGTATTCTCTAACAGGAATGAATCTCTATACACCCGTTTTGATCGCTGTAGACTTTTACTTTGAAAATCACAGTCGAGAGGGGAATTGACCATCACGTACGGATTTATTTTGGACATAAGGCCCAATTTGGCTTTCGTAGGAGTCCCGAACGGGACGCCCTTCAAAAATCCCGTGCGAGGTTCTTTGCCGAACTGTCTGACAAGTTACATCATTATACAACCTTATGGAACTCCAGCTAACTTGTACACAAGCTTGCGGAAAGGTTAACATTTTGACTGACTGAGGTCAAAGGCCCATGAGGTCACCAATGTCGCACGAGATCACCAACATGTCATCCCACCCGGCCGCCTCCTTTCCACCAATTTAAATCGTAGCACCTTACGGAACTTGGCACATGCAATATACTATATAGGATAAACGCTGAATAAGATATTTACCGATGAAGGTGTACTCAATTTTAAACCAATTGTGTTTTGCATATTCATAATGACTGTCCATCTACTAATCAATTTGTGTCCATTACAAAACATTAATTGCAGTATCGTAAGAAGAAATCTTCAGTAGCAATGTTTCGTTTGTTATTAGTATTAAATCCCGAGATTAAAGAATTAGCTTGCTCATTTTAAGCCTATAAATAATCGGGCCGGGGCCGTACCCGATTGCCACAAAAAGAAAAAATGACTACGGAACATCACGGACCATAACAAATGAAGAGGACCCTAATTCCTATAGCAAAACACGTGCGAGCGGGTGCGGGAAAATCAAAAATGGGGAATATGGGAAGTCATTCCCGGGGAAAAGGAAATCTTGCATCTACGGGAATGAAGAGGGGAGAGAAAGAAAATTAAATGAGGATAGAGAGAAGAAAAATAAAAATAAAAGGTAATAAAAGTGAAGTACGAGTTCCGTTTTTATCCAAAAAATTAAGGTCGAAAAGAATAATATAAATAAATGAATTCCCGCGAAATGTCGCGTTGGGTTCTAATTTCACTGATGATTAAAAAACGGTTGGGAAATTCCCCAAGCCCGTCTAAGCTTTCAACTATATCTGATCGTTTCATGACTTTTCAGCTCATGACCACAGGTAATCACGTCCCCCACCTGTAATTTCTTATCAAATTTTGCAATACCGGCGAATTTTAACCGTTCTAAAAAACATTGTTTTGTGTCAAATATCAACGCGCGTGGCTATGCCGTCGGGGTTCGGCGTTGGTCAGTTTTGTACACCTTTTCAAGCTAAAATACGTTTTTTTTTAGCAAATAAAAACACATGATTAATTTTATTTCGATTTCAAATCTTTGCTAATTTAGTCATTTCTAAATGATTTTTTTATTTCGATTTCAAATCTATGTTAGTCCATTTCTAACATGATTTTTTAAAATAATTCGACTTAAATTACCGTTGTTTAATTTTGTTTTACTTGCAAGTTAACATATGATGGAAGCTATGTTAACTTTGTTTGGTTTGATCCATTTGATACATGGGGCTAGGTACTGATGTCCGTGCATGTCGCTCCGGGCCATAATGAATGGATGTAATTTGTATGTTACAATAATCTTTGAAAAGATGTACTCGAACACATACCCAAAAAAATATGAATATTATTCTGTCGAGTGTTGTTTTTTTTATTCACGGAATTGAAGGGATTCATAAGGCGTTCTGACTGAGTCTGAGAGAGAACTGTAAGGTAACCCCTGCATGTGCGCTTCAACTTTGTCACAAAAATATTATTAGACTGGCGAATAATATGTGGCGGGTCCAAGATCGTTTACCTTGGAGGATTGGACCTGGGGAAGCATATCGATCGAATTGTGGCAAATGTTGCAAAGGGGGACTTCCCAGCTGGTCTGTCGACGTTTTTTTTAGATTGATATCTGTAATTTTTGGGTCGTTCCTGTATCATCGCGGTAAAATTAAAACTTGTAAAGGAATGGTCAAGTAATTACTTTTTTCTGATTAATATAGTGACTGATTGGGAGGACAAGTCAGTAACCATAAACCATTAGATGATATTTGGACTTGCCGCACAAAATCCTGTAAGTGCAAAAAAATCCGAAATAGAATGAAGCAACAAAGCTTCAACTTACGTAAGCTGCTTAGATTTGTTCAAACTGATTCAAATTTAGTTGGTGGAAAATGTCATTTTATGTATAGGTAGGCTAATCGCACTTGCTGAAATTAATTCATGATTGTTCGCTTAACCAAGTCCTATAAAGTTTTATCTCGCACAAATAACAGAATAGTCTTCTTTTAGATTAGTACTGATGTAATGGAATTAATTTGCTCTCAATAAAAAGTTATGTTGTGGATTTCCTTTTTCAAACAACTGTTTTCAAAGCTTGGCAAACTTACCTTGTGTGTCTCAACCACACGGGACACCCATACTGCGTGTCACGGTCACGTGAATCCTCAGGGAAATCCTGGGGAAATCCCAGAGTGTAAAATTGATGAGTTCATGAAATATTTAATTAGCACTATCTCTATCCCTAACGTTTTATCGTGGGAGTCTTTACATGGATCAAAACTTTGGATATTTTGAGGCTCAATCATGAAATTATTCCCCCCCCATCAAGTGCACCTATATATACTGATATAATACACAAGCATTTTTTGGCTCTACAGAGGCAAGACATTTTATTAGGAACCAGTAATGTTGCATGGTGCAGGCAGAGAATCTGAGCAAGGCCGGGTCATACAGGACATTCATAACACAACAACATCAATCGGGCGCAAGGACACAATAGCCCGCACATCCAACCACGCTCCCACGTACTCATGTTACGGATATCGATAACAAACCCGCCCCTCTCGAATCTGTCATAATGACGAAGTACGGACACACATGGCGAATTTTATCACTGAACATCAGATTCTCCCAGCACAAACCTTTCCAAAATGACATTTACACCAAAATTTCAAAATCCATTCCATGAGTTTTCTCCCATAAGATCACAGCTTGCTACGGTAAATTTTCAGGGCAATCAAGGCAAGTCATAACAAACTAGTAGGGCGTTACACAGCGGTAAAATCGGCAAATTCTTCTACGCGATGGCAAAGGCTCTATTAATTACATTAATAGTCCAACATAGGTCGTAATATGGCAAAATATACCTTTTGAGAAATCTTTATGAGCCAGCCGAACAGACTGGTATAAATTTTAAAAACAATTTAAACCCTTTTATTGTTTAACCACCCCTTACACTTTTTTCCCCCTTATAAACAACCAAGAACACATTTTTTAAAAAATAAACATCGTAAAACAAACGTGGTTGAGTTTTGGTAGGGAAAAATAACGAGGAAGGGGATAATCCCTCTCGACCGCTTGTGTCGCCTGCCTCGCGTTTAGTGATGATAGACCTAACATGACCTTGACCCTTGATATGTGACCTTTCGTGACCTCATCAACAAATGAGGGATCCCGTGTGGCACCTATGATTCAAGTTTGGTTCCAATTGAACTCAACCAACTTTTCAATATGAGGTCAATTTTTACATTTCACACCTATTTTAACACAACTTTAACCTCACAGACCTTGACCTTGGCAATGTGACCTTTGTGCCCTCATCACAATGAAAGGGATCCCATACATTGCACCTATGATTCCAGTTTGGTGTTCCAATTGGACTTCAACTTTTCATATGAGGTCATTTTACATTTTCAGCCTATTTTACAACTTACTCACATGACCTTGACCTTGGCATGTGACCTTGTCCTCATCAACAAAGGAGGGATCCCATGTTGCACCTATGTTCAAGTTTGGTTCCAATTGAACTTCCACTTTTCATATGAGGTCAATTTTTACATTTTCAGCCTATTTTACAACTTGACCTCACATGACCTTTGACCTTGGCAATGTGACCTTTGACCTTAAAATCAACCAGTGGGGGATGCCATGTTCCCCGTGACACAGTTTGGTTTAAATCCTCAAAGTATGTGGGATTATTCATGCAATGTTTAACCTTTTTCAACACAACATACATCAACGACATCACATCACAACAGACACTACCTTGGACACAGTGATCCCTAGGTGTCTTCCTGCCTTAGTGCAGGCGACACAAAAATGACAAAAACAACCCAGATTTCAGATTCTCATTACCGAAATTCTCATGGAAAACATTGGTGTCAAAATTGTATATGTCTCTGTTTTTAAGGTGGGAACCCATTTGTGGCACATCTCCCAATTTGCCAAAAAGTCAACCTCTCTATCAAATAACACTGCATCTTAAAATGTTTTAATCAGAAGCATATGGAAGTAGTATTTCTGAAGCTTATAGTGTGGTGCATTCAACTACCCACAATTTGGATTAATATATACATGGTGTCCCATAAAAATACATGGTGAAACAACAAGAAAAAGCCAAAATTTTTTAAACACTCTATTTTTTGTTTTTCTATCATAATTCTCATGCAGGACATATTGAATGATTTGACAGTGTATTTTGTGATGCGGAAAGAAAGACCTTTCCGACAATATATAATATGCCTAAATTATCTAGGGGCCAATTCATTTTACAGTGTTTTCCAAATTTGTCTGTTGGTGTACATAAAAATAACAGTTTTTGTGTCAAATTTTTATTATTCACCTACAGTGTGATTTTACTATTGAGTTTTGCTGTTTTTTGAGGTCAAGACTCATTTGACAGGTTTATGAAAATGACCACCTTCCATTTTCATGAAAATACAGTTTTTTACCAACATCAAGGGTGATGGCGCTATTCGTCTCAAAACCCCTGCCACCCGCTGTGTACCCAAAAAAAATTTGTGGTTAGTTAGACAAGTTTACAATAATCCGGTTTTGTCCCCGTAAACCCCGGTGGCCGATTCACTCACGCTCAGCATCCTGCTGTGTGAGATTTATTGGAGCAAAAGATATTCGACCGGAGCCCTTCCTGACTTCAACCACCGTTATCACAGCGTGGGCCTAGCCTTTGGCAACTTTGCCCAACATGCAAGGCAGCATTTGCTGGCTGGCCGCCATTAGCTCTCCAGAGCTGACCCCCTTGTAGGTAGATCTTCTTTTTTTCATTCTACCAGGTAACCAGCTACCCTCCTCCAATTCCTTACAAATCCGATAGGGGAGTCGTTTAGCGGCCACCGACTCGGCCCTGGTACAGGCAGTACTGGTCGTACTGGTTTACCAGGATACCAAAGTAGCAGTCTCCAAGAAAACCGACCTGACAGGTTATTTATGTGTATATATTATGATTTGTTATGTACAGGATTCAAGATGTATTGTACATAAGCTTTTTCTTGAAGCTTTTTTTCTGAAAATTCAAAGCTCAGCTCTTTTTTTTAGTTCATGCTACAACCATTAATATCAATTTTAAAGAGCGTAATCTGTGAATTGTATAGGGAGGAAAGTGTATTGACCCATGTTCCAATTTAATCAATTTATTGAATTTAAGTAATTGTTGAATTAGCCAAATAGTCTGAAATACAAAAAATATGGATTTTACCATTTCTTGCAAAATAATTCAAACTTTATGTTCATCTGCAAGTGGTTTCCATTGAAAATGTACATGCCTCAACCGCCTCCACCTCAACCGCCTCCACCTCCACCCCGGCTAATTAAGTTTAATGAGTTATTACTGCTAATTGGTTGATGTTTTTGGATTGTATCAACAATAATTTTGAAGACTAATAAATTCTCTAAATAATGAGCCCCAAATCATTACATTTTGTTTGTGTACTGTAAATATATGACAAGAAAATGGAACATGAACTCATAAATATGTGACAAATCCACCATTTTTGGGTGCCCACCAAAACACGACCATATGAAAAAACTAAACCAAAACATCCATTACATTTCCCCATGTACTATGGGTTAAAAATAAAAAGGGTGGGTTACAAACACCACTGCCAACTGTGTAATTTAAGAGGGCTGTTAAGTCAGAACTTTGTCAAATGGCCAGTTTTTTTCATGTTTTCTTTCCATGTATTTTAACAGATATTTATTTTTTCCTCATATTTTGTTCATTTTACTTTTACTATGTTACGCATTTTTGTCCAAAAACAATCACATGGGCTGAACTGCAAAAGGACGGGTAATTTCATGTATAACGCAATACGCGTCTGTGCTATTCGGCGCGCGCGATGTAATGAGCGCATCAGAAACGCCTTGATGCATCGATTCGATGACGCATATACCCAAGGTAACTTGTATGCAATTGTAAAATGGTTGCCCACGTGAGATGCTTTTGCAAACAATGGTATTTTAATTTCACGATTTGAGCCTCAAATTGTTGAATTTTGATCATAGGAAGTGAGTATATACAAGACGGTCGTGCAGCCAGAACTCGAATTTTTTTTTTTTTTTTTTTTTTTTTTTTTTGTTCGATCGCCACTTTTCGTTTAAACTGGCGCCATTTTCATCTGATTTTCGTGAAAACGGGAGCTCCAAACTTCAGGGCGACGGGTCCTGAACGGAACCTGCATCCAGTCTGAATTTTGTCCATTTAGACGAAACTAAGCCTTCTATATTTACATATTTAGATCCTATCTTGGGTCTAAGAAAAACAGCAAAACATGGAAAAAGGGTATGTTTTTTCTTAACCCTGAATTGTGATGTACGTTTTTAGGGTATGTCATTAAGCAGGATCCAAAATCATCAAATATATTGTAATTGGAACTTCGTAAGTAAAGCAAAGCAAGATAAGGGTATATTAAAGTCGGACTCAGAGATTTCGAAATATTATTTTTTTGTGTAATAATGAAAAATAGTCAACTAGAACTAAAGTTAGTAACCTAAAATGCACAATTCCGAAATTTGAGATGAATCGGATTTTTCGTTTTGATGCAGTAAATATTTATGTGTAGTATTACGTCCCGTAGGATACTGTGTATAACAAAAATTCCGGATCCGGAATTTTATAACAAAGTTGTGATTTTCTAAATGAAGGAATTCGATTTAAGCTTAGCAATTTCACACAGTGATAAGTATATGGACAAGCACTATGCAAAAAACCCGATTTTGTTTGGAAATTGAGGGCGCCCTCCTCAGGAAATCTCTGAGATGGCCTTTAAAGGTGCAACAAGAGATTTTGTGGCACCCAAATATTGTGTCATAATAGTAATTTAATATAGAGTAGACACTCAAATAGATTTCTTACCTTGTATTTGGCTACAGAAACGTCTTAAAAGAGAGAAAAGGGGCGATTTTGATTTGCTTATATTTCAATATAAAACATAAGCTGAATTTCGTAATTGCTCCTAGTATTATACGAAAATAGAAATTTCACAATTTTGGTACCAAAGAAACATTTATCAGCTGGGAATATATTTGATGGAAAGCTTTACATTAGTGCAAAAATTAGAATTTTCCAATTTTTTAGGGACACCTGTTATGTGAAATCTCTTGTTGCACCTTTAATGACACAATGTATTGCTTATTGAGGGCCGATAAAAATACTTGTTTAGGGTATGTTTTAGCTTGTTTTTAGTAGGTAAAAATATGTGTTTAGGGTGCATTTTTAAGTCCATGTTCATGCATTCATATCCATTTTTGCATACAAATGCCGGGGGTGGGGGGTGGGAGAGGGGGTCGAGGCCCCCTACAAATTATTTGTTCGAGGTCCCTCCCCCTTTAAATTACAGGTACCCAGGTCCGGTGGGCTAGATTGAAAAATCCAGGTTTTTTTTTTTTTTTGCTCTCTTTTTTATCATAAACAAAGTACTTTTCCTGTGAGAAATCTTTTCTCAAATAAAATTGAGAAAATAATATTTTAATCAAAATTTTGAGGGTATGATAACACTAGGTTCTATAGGTTCAGACCCAATTACGATACATATTCAAAACACAACATAGTGACGGACCCTCTGATGCAAAAATCTCCATAGAACCCCTTCGTTTTATGGAGATATTTGAGACTTAGTTTCATTTGCATGCATTCGCTATGACGGACTGATAATAACGTTAATCTCTCGCGCACAGGGGGTAGGACATGCCAAACTAACAGCAACAGCGAATTCAAAACAGCATCAACTTCCAGGTGCTAGTCTTTTTCAAAGACTTACCGTAGGAGGGCGCTCTTACGCATATCGAACGGTTACACACAGACTTGACTAAAGACTAGGCCTGGTCATGGATATTTAAATCTTAAATGACCGTTATTGGAAATCACACTGTTTTGCAGTGAGGTTAATCCACTAACTTCGACGGATTTTGACATTAAAATTTTTTTCTTAAATTATCATGATATTACTAATTGATCTTTTGAACGAAGGTTTAAGAGTTGGTTTTGTAATGTCACTGAAACAGAGACTGCCATAGTAAATGCACGTAACAGTTCCACAAATTACCGTTTGGAAATCCCCAATGCCCAAAACGAGCAGGTCGTGTCCTACCCCCCTACTTGCGCAGTACTAATTTAGATAATATCGTTCGCAGTCTGTGACACAGACTACACACTTTCCGGACCGCCGTACCCATAGCCTATTAAACTTCAACCGTCATGCTTTGCAACAACCGTTGTGTATACCGCGCCGGTTTATACGCGGACGACCGTCGTGTATATACGGCCGCACTGGAAGCCGCCGTAACGACCGTCGTGTAGGCATATACCGATTTGCTAGTTGGGTACACGACCGTGACTGTCGTGTATGTACCGATTCGCTAGTTGGGTACACGACCGTCGTGTATATACCGGTTGCCTTGATCATAAGTATCCAGATGAAGTAATTTCACCTGGTGCAGAAGCAGTGTGACTGTGTGAAGAATAACTTGAGATGAAACGCTTGTGTTTTGGAATAAGGCTATATTTTGTAGCGAAACGGGACAATATTTGGACAAAATGGCGATTTTCTCTGTGTTCACTTTCGACGATAATTTGTGATTTTCGGTTCCCAGTTACTCGAAATCCGTATCAGCAACAGGTAAGAAATGAAATGCATCGTATAGCTATAGCATATCAAAATCTAGCGTCGGTATTTTTGAGTTTTTCATTTTTGGTTAAAAATCGTGATTTATGTCAACCTTTGAACAATCTTGGCATTGTTCCAAATTGAAACACGCGGATTTAAGGCCTTTTTTGGCAAATAAGTTGATAAATAGTGCAGAATTTGAAAAAAGGGGAAATACCGACCCTAGAACTATGACTCTGGAATACAAAAATGAACAAGGCACATTTTTATAACATTTCTATATTTTTTATAGGGAACCAAAAAAATGAGTGAAAATCACCAATTTTTATGATAACATTGATTTTCTCAAAAAATAAATATTTTGGGAGAAAAATATTATCATATTTGGATTCCTTGAGTCATTTCCTTCTCAAATATGTATACTTTATGTTGGAACAACAATTAAGAAGATACAGCAAAAAAAGTTCCTTTGAAATTCCTGACTTAACAGCTCCCTTAAGGCTTAACCTTGTTGGCATTTGAAGCGTAACGGGCGCTATTTAACCTTGTCGGCTATCAGGCCGCAAAATAACCGACGGCAATTGCCGTCGGTGCCCTACGCCGTTGCCGAGATGCCCCTAAAAACACAAAAAATCGAAGGCAGCTACTGCCGTGCCCCTTTCATTCAATTGCCGTTGTGCCCTTTTCTGTTAATTTTCAAAGACTGATGACTGCCGAATTTTGCGCCTCCCCGAAAATGCAATTCTTGCTGCATAAGTCCTCCTAATAATTTTTTCTGACTTTGAATTCAGTCATGATATCATCCAAAAACGTAACATCTTTTAAAAATGACATCCCCAAATGTTTTAAATGCATCATCCCTGGGATCATTCCTCTTCTGTATTGCAGCACCGTGCACCAGGCACTGGTACAATTTCGCCGTATTTTATCCGTTTTTTTAGTCCCATAAGTGAAAAAAAACTGATGAGTACTGTTCAGAATATCTCGAGCGACTTTTAAAAAATACAGAATTAAAAAAAAATAATTTGCCAGGAAAGTCCTTAGATATTTGACCAATAAATATAATTTTATACATAATAACCCCACCTTGTGAATATTTTTTCCCTTAAAATTGGCAAGAAACTTTACAAATCGGAATCAACATCAAGTGTGTTAAACGAGAGCATCAAGGATGCTGTGGCTTACTCCAGATTTGTGGTGTTGAGTTGTACAATGAAGTGAAACCACTTATAGGTAGGCCTACAAGCAACAAATGGCATGCTAAGTGATAATTC